>CM064548.1:27237804-27390304 GCA_032716605.1 Paralithodes platypus | reverse complement strand
AATGGTGTATAACATGATTTAACTCAAATAAGAAGATCAATAAACATAGATCATCTTAACACCTTAAGAGCGGCCTATGCGGTTTATTTATATGTACCGCCCAGCGGGGTGTTTTTAGCCAAAATAGGGCTGTTTACGTGATCATTTTCATGCCTAAATAAGACCCAGAACGTAAAACAAGTACCTATCCCTGAAAGGGCATAAACAGGGCTTTCGAATGACACCATAACGATCCTTTTATGATGGCTAGTTTTCTTGCAATAACCGTGCAACGCGAGTGCAAAAAGCATGTAATTCGGTACTTTCCCCATATAATTCAGTATGTAGCGAGTGAGAGAGGGAGGAGGGAGCTGAGATTCGTGTCAGTAGGTTCGCCGCAGTGGTCTGGAGCAGTCATACGCTCACTAGTCTCCTGCCACCACTTGTCTCTCTCTCTCAGCAACATTACGTGCTGAAATTGCCACTCGACCTATGTCGAGCGCGGCCACATAGTCCAGCTTTATTAAATACGACTTATGTGGTGAGCCGCTTTTTAAGGGTTAAAGTAGACCTACAGGGATATGTTGCCATTATCGCTCACGGTGTAGGGAATTTAGATAGATAGGTTAATTTTCTAACTCACTGGTACGTGAAATTATCTCAACAAATAGTTATATAATAATTACCAATGAAGAATTCGATGAGTGGAATTCGGTCCTTTACACACGGCTAATTCATTTGCATGACATGTAGGATGTTCACATAATACAATATCGATACAATGAACTTAGCTTAGAGGACTGGTGATGTAGGACTGTTGATATGGATTAATAATGGTAGCACATGGTGAACTATAGGTTGAGTCAGGGCCGGGGGGAGATGTTGGTCGTATGGTTGATTTTGAGAGACTGAGGGCCAGCTTTCTGTCGCTTCGCGAAGTTACATAATGACTGCCGGCTCATAAAAATTATAACCTATGATTTGGTTTCATAATACATCTAGAGCTGTTGTAAATATTTATACATTACAGTTAATATTTAGCCTACACTTAATAATAAACTATAGTACATAAAGAACTAGCCGAAATCGTACTTGCTATACAATACCTCCAAATTCAAATACCCAATTGGACTCAAAACTGCCGGGATCATCACACTATTCCCGACATACTGCCCGCCACCAACAAAATATACATTAGCTATATCAAAAAAAAAAGGATATCAAAGATTCAAAGATCACCTTGGTTAATCTTAGATCTCCAAAGATCCACGGAACTCATAGCCGCCCTCCTTTTGGGGCGAGCGCCAGTGGAAGCCAGAGAAGGATCATCCTTCTCATTATCAACTGCTCCACCCTGAGGAGCACTGTCACCAGCACTCCCCTGTGGAGGTATATCAGTAGAGTTACCGGTATCATCAGGCAGTTCTACATCCTGCTCCAAGGGGAATAACCTTACGACTGGGCGAGTAGTAATCCCAGTCGAAGTCTGTAATCTAGCAACCCTAATATGACCATCAATGCCCTGGAACAAATTGCCAATCCTACCAAGCTTCCAATATAACCTGGGACGCTCATCATGAATCAATACGATATCCCCGATACGAGGCCACCGTTGATTTATCCCCTTTATTATATTCGAGTGACGTTCGCGAAGAGACAGCAATTATTCTTGTGTCCACCCTTTCCATAAGTCGTCTAATACCTTGTTCAAATGCCGGAAGCGACGACGTGTGGCGTCAGCATCCCCGAAAGTAGGGTCTTGTATATCCTCGTGGGTTACTGACGACCCAGGAAAGGGATTAAGATTTCGTCCACATGTTAGCATGGAAGGCGTAATGGGTAAAGGATCATCAAGATCTGTCGAGGTATAGATCAAGGGTCTGTCGTTGACTGACATCTCAATCTCTGTCAAAACTGTTTGCAACTCCCTTTTGTTGACCAGGGCCCTCCCTAATACCTTCTTCATGGCAGACTTGACAATTCCTATTGTCCTCTCCCAAATCGCCCTGAACCATGGTGGACATGCTGGTATAAATTTCCATTGACAACTCTTTCCAGTGAGGGTAGACACAACCTGCGGGTCATCCATTATATCCTTGAGAAATTTGGATGCCCCGAAAAAGCAAGTTGCATTATCGCTCAGAATCATTTGAGGGAAACCGTTGCGACCTGCAAAGCGCCTTAGAGTATGTAAACACCCCTCACTGGATAAGTCGTCAATCAATTCAATGTGAATCGCTCTGGTTACCGCACATGTGAAGAGTACGGCATATACCTTAGCGATATTACCGGGCGATTCCCTAATTTGAATCGCTCCCGTATAGTCTACCCCGGTTACCTGAAATGGTTCAGTCCTTTGTTCAGTCTCAGCCGTCCGGCTGGCTCAGTTGATAGCATGCCTGATTCCCACCTTGTAGGTCTCGCGTTCAATCCCCGCTCAGATTGAAAAGTTTTTCTGGGATACATCCGGCGGTTACCATCTCCCCATGAGCAAGGGGGATGGGTAATGGTCTCTGGTAGACTAAAGAAAGCCAAGCACTTGCGAATCCTCGAAGGAGGAGAGACGGGTACTATATAAGTATGCCAGAAGATTATTATTATTATTACCCTGAACTCAGGTAAAGGAGGTAGATCAACTGGGGAGTAAGGCTTACCCTGTATTCTTTTACAGATAGTACAGCTATTGTGGATCCCCTTAATCGCTTGTCGCATCTTAGGGATCCACCAATGTTGTCGCATATAACCCAGAACATAATTTACGCCAAACTGTAGGCATATCCCATGGCATTTGCGAATCAACAGTTTGGTAATCAAATGAGAGGAGCTAAGGAGAACAGGATATATCGCAGAATCCATAATGTCCTCCTTCTGGATCCTGCCTCTACATTTCTTTATGCCTCCTTCCATATAATAGTCCTAGCTGCCTCATTAAGTTTGAGGGTTTGGCCTTTGACTCCTTGTTCAGTATTTCATGTTCAGTAGGATAAGATTCCTTTCGTACTAAACATATTATTTTTGCTTCTGCTGATCTCAATTCATGGAGTCTGATATGCTTCGAATCTTCACTAAGGAAAGACCCGTGAGCACGACTTCTCATGTTGTTAATGAAACGGTATATCCATGCAAATACCCGTATTACTTGATCATAGCTGCCGTAACGTTCTCACTCTACCAACTTGTTATCCTGATGTGTGGTACTCACAGTCGAACTAGTTAACACATCATCTTGGGGCCGACTTGATGGATGAGATATGCATTCCCTGAAATCCTGAGGCCATTCAGTTGGAGAAGTAAGCCATGTAGGGCCTTGCCACCAAATAGAGGATGACATAAACTGTTGCGCCGAGATCCCCCGGGATATTATATCACCGGGGTTATCCTTGGTGCTCACATAGCGAAATTTAGCTGTAGGAACTAAGTTATGTATCTCATCAGTGCAATTGGAAACATAAATAGGTAACACCTTCTGGCTGTGTACCCAAGAAAGCGCTATTTGACTGTCGCTCCAGACATAGACGTCATTAATCTGTAGTATGTCTGTATAAGCATCCAGTGTAAACTTTATTAGACGAGCAGACAGAAGCAATGCAGTAAGTATTAATTTAGGAACTGTAATTTTCTTTAAATGGGCTACTTTGGCCTTTGCTATAGCTAGTTTCGCTTCACTACCATTGCATAAGTATATGGCAGTACCGTACGCACTATTACTGGCATCAGCAAAGGCACGTAGATCCACCCGTTGACCACTAATAACCCGACGATCAAGTTGGACATTGCAACATGGGGAAAGGTCCGACCGAATTAACCGCCAAGTATCTTGTAACTCAGTTGAGATTGGCGTGTCCCAATCTAGTTTTAGCCGCCACAGTTGCTTTAAAAACATACGAGCACGAATAGTACAGGCAGCAAATAGCCAAGGGGATCAAACAACCTCGCAGACAAGCTTAAGCAGTTGCGCTTGGTTATAATCTCACTGTCGCATGGTGTGTGACAGAAGAAAATACAATCTGTGGTAGTGTCCCATTTGTGGCCTAAAAACTATACCTCACTATTCTCAGTAGCTACACCGTCAGAAGCAAATTGACCTTTCAAAAGATCACTATTAGTGGCCCATTCTCTCAAGTATAAATGAGCCTTGGCAAATATATCGCAGATCTCCCAGCATCTCTTGAGCAATAAATCCTCATCGTCTCCAGTGCCTTGAAGATTGTCCACATAGTTCCCCCGCTTGATCTCATTCTTGAAGTCAGGATCTAGTCCAGCCTCCTCAAGATGTCGCAAGATAGTAGCATTGAGAAGGAACTGGGAACAGGTCGCTCCGAATAAGACGACTCTGAAAATTGTAGACCAGATACTCTGAATCTAGATTCATTGGGTCCCGTGGCCATAAAAATCTTGTTGAGTCCCTGTCTTCACGATGGAATTGAAGCATCAGGAAGACCTTCTCAATATCAGCGACCCATGCAAGCTTATGACATCTGAAGCGTAACATAATTTGCGCGAGATCAGAGACCAGGGATGGACCTGTGTACAGACAATCATTCAGGCTATAGGAGCGATCACTGGATTTTGCTGAGCAATCATATTCAATACGAACAGGAGTGGTGGAACTGTCCTTTGTTATCCCATGGTGAGAAAGGTAATGAATGTTATCCCCATACTCACTGGGATCTACTCTTTCAACAAATCCAGGTTGTACCTGCTCGTTTAGTACTGCCGCATAAGTCTCGCAATAATATGGATCCTTGACAAACTGCTTCTGAAGGCCATGTAATCTACCAAGTGCTAGATGGAAATTGGTAGGTAATTTACTCTTATTGTCATTCCAAGGGAGCCTTACCACATACTGACCCCTGCCAGAGTCATACGTTACAGTTTCTTCGTACGAGCTCAACGCTAGCTTGGACTCCCGATCAAGTTCATGTGGGTCAATTCTAATATTATCCAAGTCCCATAGCTTATCTATATCAGTGCATGAATTATCAGGTAGAGTAGACCTTACGTATTTGTCTATGGGGCTTACTGCTACTTTAAGGACCGTAATTACCTCCACCTTTGTGTCTTAAGATGAAGTTGCATAGGATCCAGAAATGGCATACCCTTGTATCGTGGGGAGCAATATCAGCTTATCTATCCGCCGATATCCAGGGTGAACCAGGTCATAGTTATTATCAGCTTCGACCAGTAGCATAATTCCATTGTTAGCAGAGAGTTGATCATCAACCAGTTTAAAACCCTTGCTTCTGAGATATTTCAATTGTGGTTGAATCTCTGATGCCACATAGAAACTAGGAAGTTTGTCGACCACAACAGCCTTGATGGGACATACCTTCCTTCTATAGACATATAAATTCTCCACTATATCATAGTCACTGGAATCTACTTCACCAGTGAAATCATGGAGACGTAAATTCTCTAGACCCTTGCTGGTACACTTGAGCTGTGGCAATGATGACCGCAGAACGAATGACCTCTGTGAGCACTGGTCGAGTAAGGTTCGCGTCATTATATGCATATGATTACTCCCCACCACTGGCAGCATTATAGTAGGAAGCATTTGAAACTCTAGAAGCAATGGACATAGCTGATACTTTGTTACTCTCGCTCTTATTTTTATCATGTGACTCTTTGGTGGTTCTCTCTTTTTCTTTGCCGTCGTGCCAATCAGACTGGGTACAAAGGGAAAACCAATGTTTCGCCTTGCAATATTTACAGGGTTTGATGAAGGAATTGGTGCAAGTACTGTTGAAGTGGTCTCTTGCCAGACAACTGGTACATCAATGAAGTGATTTAGCCTTGCCAATTTTCTGTGTAGCCTTAGGATAATTAGGACATTGGTACCATGGATAACAGCGTACACTACACAACTTGCAACCTGATGTGATCGGCCTCTTCTGTTTAGGAGATGTCTGTACCGGGAAAGCCGCAGTGGATGGCAACATCTCCACTTGTCGGTAGTGTCCAGTACTCTCCATATTGAAGACTTCGGTCTGGAATTTCTGCACCAACGCTTCAAAGTCAAGTGGAGTGTCGCTTAGTTGCCGTCGAACTATTTCCTTAAAGGGAGAGGGTACCTTGCTCAAGATGTTTACACTGTAGATTTCCTCCTTCGTGATGGCCATCGTCTCCATTGACCGGAGGAGGCTCTCAAACGAGGCATAGTACTCCTTCAACTCGGTCACATCATACGATGGAGGATCTAGAGCGAAGAATTTTGTTATTAATGCTGTCTTTATTACTTCCTCTCTCCCATAAGTTCTTTTCAATAGCTCCACTGCCGACTCATAGCTTGTAGCTTCTAGCTTGTACCCCTCTATCAGCTTCAATGCCTCCCTTTCAACTGTCCACGGAGATAAGTAAACCTTTGGATGGATGTAAGGGTCTTATTCCGATGAACGGAACACTCAAATATATCCCAAAAATCCAGTCCAGGTAGTTGGATCCCCGGAAAAGGTAGGCAAAGTAAGCTTTGGAAGGTTAAAACCAGTTGCTTTTGGAGTACCGGTATCCTTAACAGGGTGTGATTCTTGAGTTGAAGCTAATCTGGCTAAGGCTGTATTAACATATTCAATTTACTCCAGATCTGCTGACATTTCTTCTTCCACATCTTCAGGACTTGACAACAAACCATATACCTGCTGAGCATATCTATCAAAGGTGGCTAGCGATTTAGTTACAGTAGCATTCTTGCCCTTTATCTGATCAGCCGAGGCATTGTCTAGAAATTCATCAAGATCTCTTAAACATTTATTCAAACTTCCCTTTATCCCTCCCTTTAAAATCTTAAGTTTCTTTAAATCTGTCATCGTTAAGCTCTTAATATAGGCAATTAACTCTTTAAACTATAAAGCAAACTAGTTACACAAATTAAATTAAATTATGTGGCAATAGCATTGCCACTCCCAATTTGGAAACGGTCATTACTAGCTGCAGTAAGATGATTTAATTGAGCCTTGATAGACAAATAGCAGAAACAAACTATCGCTAGAGAAAGAAGGGTAAATGACAAGAACTGACTAGTAGATTATATTAGGCTTAGCCCAGCTGCCCATGCTACAATCATGAGGTCTGGCTGGTTGTCAATCGCTTAGGAATCAACAGAGACCGAACCTCATGACCGTAATTAGGCAACTAGGCTATAACATTTAATTAAATGAGTCACATGAGAACCCTCCCCTCCAACAAAATTAAATATGAGTTGCACAATGACAAAACATATAGAACACCATAGGCCTACCACCAAAGATAAATGAAGATCAACCACAGACACTTGCAGGTCTCAGTAGCTCAACCGCGCGAAATGGTAACCAACGAAAATAGCCTCACACCTAGCACTAGACCAGCAAACCATCCAAGAAAGGTAAGGAGCACAACGTCCAAAAAACCGGGATACTAGCCCCAAAAAAATAAAGAGACGGCGCCACCCTGAAAAAAAAACTCGAGGGAAAATGCTAGGCTACTAAACTAGTGAAAGGGCATGCGGCCCAACAATGTACGAGGCGGCAGCCATTTGCAATACCAAGTGAAGTGGAAGTAAACAAAACAATATAACGGTAAAATATTAAGTACTAGGGCACGAAGGACCATATATTTGTAGGGAATTTAGATAGATAGGTTAATTTTCTAACTCACTGGTACGTGAAATTATCCCAACAAATAGTTATATAATAATTACCAATGAAGAATTCGATGAGTGGAATTCGGTCCTCTACACAAGGCTAATTCATTTGCATGACATGTAGGATGTTCACATAATACAATATCGATACAATGAACTTAGCTTAGAGGACTGGTGATGTAGGACTGTTGATATGGATTAATAATGGTAGCACATGGTGAACTATAGGTTGAGTCAGGGCCGGGGGGAGATGTTGATCGTATGGTTGACTTTGAGAGGCTGAGGGCCAGCTTTCTGTCGCTTTTACATAATGACTGCCGGCTCATAATAATTATAACCTATGATTTGGTTTCATGATACATCTAGAGCTGATGTAAATATTTATGCATTACAGTTAATATGTTCTACACTTAATAATAAACTATAGTACATACAGAACTAGCATAAATCGTACTTGCTATACAATACCGCCAAATTCAAATACCCAATTGGACTCAAAACTGTCGGGATCATCACACTATTCCCGACACACGGGGAGGTTTTTAGTTTGTTCCCAAGATCTTCATCAAATTTATAATTACATCCCCTAGACCCCCTTTCGGTTTTTAGTTTGTTTCCTAGACCTCCATCAAGCTTTAAATTACACCCCCTAGACCCCCTCTCAAGATAGGTTTGTACATTGTTAGGTAGAGAAATATTCCGACCGAAGGCCGGTTCCTCTTAAATTACGGGCTTGCTATCGCTCGCCAGGAAAATATCGACACCTAAATGGCACGAAAGGACTTAAAATTGACATAAATACGGTGAAAGTACTTAAAATCGCCAAACTAATAGGGCGAACGTATTCATATATCAAAAGCAATGGGGCTAAACATGAGGGAGAAATTAGGTGTCCAGAAAAAAATCCCGCAAGTGGATATCTCCCCTCAAGTAAACTCCAAATATTCACTGAGGCTACTATAATATGTTTTATTATTTGTTTTTCACCATCACACAAACAAGGTATATATGTTTACATCCTATACTCGGTTTCATTTCATCTGACGGCAAATTGAATCCCTTGGCAGCTAATTCTTCGATATTTAATGGACAAATATGAAACAAATAATCTCTACATCACATTAAGACCAAGTTTTTATTAGCACCATATATCAATACAAAATCTTCCAAATAACAGAGAAATCTAGATGAGAACTTTGCAATTTACCGTCAGTTGAAAAGAAACATGATAAGTATAATCTTATCATAACCAAATCGCTATTAGTCAATCCTTGCAACCTCATGTATCCTTACCCTATAATTACCCCTTTCTGGACCCTTTTCATTGTATTACCCCTCTCTGGACCTTTTTCATTGTATTTTAGCTGATTGTGCGCAGTTTAAGAAGGATCTGTGGTAGTAAAAAGGGCTAAGTTAGATAGTTCGAAGCCTGTTAATTGATGGAGGCCCTTTTTAAAGCTGAATATAATCGTCCGGTAGTAGCCAGAATAAAAGTAAAAAAGACGACGCTGGTACAAAAGGGGTTAATCCGACTCTACCTATTGTGATTTGTACCAATGTCCAGCAACAAATGTTCTGTCTTTTGTTACGATCGGGTCTCGTATAAATCAGTGGCTCTTATACATTGGACTAGACTGGCATAAATGCAACAACGGAAACGCTAGATCCAACCCCTGATATAATTTTTATAATCCCGTCGAACAAATGTGACGCCTCCCGGCGCTGGCAGAATGGTTGCGTGGGGCATTGCAGCTCGCTAGCGCTCGCCAGGATGGGGGGATAGGCTACAGTTGTCCTAGAATGATCTGCTTTATTTCATTAGGGTCGTGTTGCCACAGACAGTCTATAAATGGTCTTTGTTTTGGTCTGTGACCGCGCCTTATATTTTATATTCACTATAATATAAATGTTGCTTGTGTGGGAAGCGAGCGAGAGAGGGTGAGGGAGTACACCTGGCAGCGGGGGGGGGGGGGGGGGGGGCTATGCCGCGGCTCGCTTGGGCGCTGACGGCGTTGGCGGCCGGGTGGTCAACTAGTCCCTGCCCATCGCGGCCGCATGTTCTTTACCAGCTCAGAGCTTGCCTGACACGCGTATCGTCTACATCCTTTGCAATTCTGTCCCCCATACTCGCCACTTTGCATACTATTTCTCTCTCTCGACTTCTCCTTTCTCATTCTCTAATCTTTATTAAACTCAACATCCCTTCTGGTTTCAGCATAGACGTTCACCGTCGACCAGTCGTATTGTACGCGAAGCTCTCAGATATTTCTATGTATGAGGTTGGAGAGACGGACTTTTCCGTGTGTGTCCTCTCTCGGGAAGGTTGTAGACCGGTATATGTCTCCCTGGCAAGGTGTTGAGTGATTCTGCTTGGTTATCTAAAGCTAGACTAGGGGTAAGGTTACTGTGTCGTTGTCTCCGATGTGTGCAGTGTTAGCTAAGCCCTGCACGACATCGACAGGTACTGTGGGAGCCTAAGTTGTCTTCGGGTGGGTTTACCTTGCGAGCACAGCGCTGTGGTGTGAGAGGGCCATAGCCTATCCCTCACAACATAATGCTGCCTCTTTGTGTTGACTTCTGAGGGATCGCCAGGATAGAACTAGGTACTAGAGACCTAGATTTATCAAGAGAGCATCCCCGTCATATAACGTAATCTTCATTATACCACCTTCGGACAACGTTAAGCTACGAGCCGCATGCTCGCCCATTGTTGCCCTGCCTTGATACCCCAGCTAGACTTTATTAACTGAGCAGACACTGGTTAGAGATAAGCTCCATTATTATATGTATGCAACATTATTATTCACTGCACTTTTGAGCCGAGGTTGTTGTTGAGTTGCACAACCGTAGTAGGCTGTTGCGTTGTGTCACGAAGCATTTCTCTAGTTGTCGAGCATTACTACCTTTGCGCAGTCTTTATTATTCGCCTGCCTATTATTACTATATGTCCTAGCATTTATTGTGACCCGTATTCTGCATTATAATTGTTCAAGATTCTTTACGAACATCTTCCCAGCATCAGACTTATTTCAGAAGTTTCCAGTTGATGTTGCAGGACTAGCATTGCACTTTCTTTAATACAGGAGTGCCAGTTATTTGAGTATCTACAATAACGTTAATTAATCACGTTAACTATCTTTTCTTTGTGTAACCTAATCGAGTAATCTTTTACTGTTTGAGAATAGGCTGTTTCATCGAGCGTCAGCCTAGTGTGTGTGCACCAGTTACCGAGTCATAGGATACCTCGTTGTCCAGGCACGACTCAGGGCGGTAATGGTGTTTTGTTCTCCAGTGTTTAAGGCAGGGGTTGGATCTAGTGTTACCGTTGTTGCATTTTGCCATTATCTAGTCCAATGTTGAAGAGCCCTGTGTCTTTGAGAACCTGGATCGTAACAAATGGCGACCTAGCTCAGGATCTTGTGAACTAAGAGATAATTGCAGGATTGTTGTGGTCATTTGTTTTATTGAGGAATATAGTGGGCACGTTAATTTTTGTTTGGCAAAGTAGTATAGCACTTGAGAGTCTTCAGACATTTTTGGCAAGTGAATAGTGCTACATAAGAGTTTGGGGTACTTCTTTTCTGAATATTGTGGTGAGAAATTTTTGTGAGCATCATGTCTTATACCGGGTCAGAGGAGAATGGAGACACAGTACGTAATGTCGAAACTGAGGAACAGCAGCATGATGAAAGGGTTAATCGGGTGAACTGTGAGGAGGATACTAGGATATTTTTGCAATGGCCTGTTACTGCCGAGCGGTTGGAGGGTATGGATCGGTACGGTCTTCAATGCCTGGCCACAGCTATCGGTCATGCGGTTACTAGCAGCATGACCAAGGATAACTTGATAACGTGTGTACTGGGCAGGGTGACTGGTGAGCGAGATGGGTTGAGTGCTCAGAGCCCTTCGGCCATGCTTCCCCTACACTCGACTCCCAGCCATCCCAGTAGTTTGCCAACCCCGGGTACGCTTCCGCAGTTGGGTGGTGACTGGCAGGGTGGGTTGCCCCTGGGGGGACCACCGGTAATTTCAAACATTGTAGCACCTTCACCTCCTCAAGGGTTATCTCCAGAATTATTGCTTCAGCTCGAATTAGCTAAGATCGAAGAGAGAAAGGCTATCAGGGCGGGTGAGCAGCAAATAGAGCTAGCAAAAATCCAAGCTGAGTCGACTAGGTACTGTGCCGACAGGGACGTAGAGAAGTCGCGAGTAGAGACAACGGGACAGCGACTTGGGGCTGGTAACCGTGCTCATGATCAATCTCTCTCGCACTTATTGAAACTGGTTCCGGTGTTTGATGAGAGTGGTGTAACAGAATTGTTCACACGCTTTGAGAAGAAGTGCCAGGAACACCAGTGGCCAGAGAATAAATGGGCAGCACTTGTTTCCTCTAGACTTGTGGGCAAGGGACTCAGGGCTTATGATGCATTGCCGATAGAGTCGTGTATTATCTACGAGGAACTCAAGGAGGCTGTCCTGAGAGCATACGAACTACAACCAGAGACGTACAGGTTGAAGTTCCGGGGTGTTACCAAGGGTCGGGAGAGCACCTTTTTGGAGCATGCCCGGGAGCTGTCCGATGCTTTTGGGAATTGGCTGAGGTCGGAGAAAGCTACTACGTTTGACGACATTAAACAGTTGGTGCTTTTAGAGCAGTTTTTCAAATGCACGGGCGGCGACCTGACGTTAAACCTTAAAGAAAAGCAACCAAAAACTCTACAGGAGGCAGCTGAGATGGCTGACCTCCGGCTATCACTAATTCGTGGGTGCGGGTCTGCCCAGCGTAATGAGGCAGGTAACAAGGGGCGTGACGCCCCACCCCCCCGAGTTAGTGATATACCTTATGCAAACAAGTACAAGAGCCATGATACCAAGACTGACCACAAGACTAGCACCGTCCCATTTAAGAAGGGGCCGGGCCCTTCCCAGTACCAAGGGAAGCCCAAAGGGGAGTTGGAGTGTTATCATTGTCATAAAGAGGGGCACTTTGCAAGAGTCTGTCCTAGCAAACCACCTACAGCAGCTGTGTCTTTGGCCTGCAACATTGGTGTGTCTCCGAAGTCATCTGAGTTTGCCCGGGGCAGTTCGTCAGAGGCTGAGGCATAGCCAATGCAGAAGCACCTGGGAGGCTCGAACCCTGCTCAGGATGTTTTTTGCGACCATAGAGGGCGGGGTTGCGTGATGTGGGCGGGGCGCAAGCATGGAGTAGAGGTCTTGCGTGATACAGGTGCTTCCCAGACTCTGATGAAAAACTTGACTGGCTACCCTATAAACGCGGCTCGGTGGTGGTGGTGCAGGGTATTAATGCAACTCGGTCATACCCGCTGGTGCGGTTGGAGTTGGAGGTGGATGGTGTGGCACGTGAATTGGATGTCGGGATTGTGGAGAAACTGCCAGTGGAGGGCGTCGACCTTCTTCTCGGCAACGACTTTGCAATGCCCGCTTCTGAGGTTCTACCCTTAGTCGTTGCCGAGAGGCCGGCCGACGTGAGTAGGGAAGAGCAAGAGTGGGTCAAGCGGTGCCAGACACAACCCATGGCGTGTGTTGTCACCCGAGCTCGGGCAGCTAAAGTGTCACAGCCTAGTCCTCCGTCTTCAGACCAGCGGAGGAACGATCAACAGGAGGAGGCTAAAGCTGGAGTTGGTTTTAAGAGTTTTGACTCGGCGGCTCTCCTGGGTGATTCAGTATTAGCACCATTACTTTATTCTGGAGTAGCCCCTGGGCCTGTCATCGAGAGTGACGAGGCTGGGCATGACGAGTCTCCACGACAGCAACGTTATGTACATCGAGAGAGACAGAGGGAGCAGCCCAGTATTGGGGAAGGTCATGCATTGCTCCGGGAGCAGTTAGATCGCTTGGCACCCTCAGATATACGTCGGTTGCAACTGGAGGACCCTGAGCTCCAAACGTGTGCTAATGGAGCTGTAGAGCTCGACGAGGACGGTGATGCACAGCCAGGAGATTTGTTTTATTTAGAAGGCATCCTCTATAGGCGTTTTCAAGACCCTAAACGTAGTTGGCAAGAGGGGTCCGGAGTAGTGGACCAGTTGGTGGTGCCACGGGAGTGCAGGGATAGCCTACTGAGGTTGGCGCATGACATACCACTGGCAGGACATCTAGGGGTGAGAAAAACGGTGGCGGCTTTAGAAAAATTGTTTTGGTGGCCGGGGTTGAAGGGGCAGGTGGTAACCTGGATAGCAAGGTGTCATACGTGCCAGAGGGTTGGAAAACCTAACCAAACAATTCCGAGAGCCCCGTTGCACCCCATTCCTGTCAGTGGACCGCCCTTCAGTAAGGTCATCATTGATATGGTCGGACCCCTACCCCCTACTAGTGCCGGTAATAAATTTCTAGTAACTATCATGGATGTGGCCAATCGTTATCCTGATGCATATCCAATGAGAAATGGCACGGCGAAAACTGTTGTCCGGAACCTGCTCTGGTATTGCTCGCGGTATGGTTACCCGCAAGAGGTGCAATCGGACCAAGGTTCTAGTTTTACATCTAATCTGTTCAAACAAACTATGATTCAGCATGGCATCAGCACTGTCGTCTCTTCTGCGTATCACCCGGAGAGTCAAGGGGTGTTGGAGAGGTGGCACGCCACGCTGAAAAGCATGCTTCGATGTTACTGTGCAGAGAATGGAAAGGATTGGGACCTTGGTCTGCCGTATGTTTTGTTCGCGGCAAGAGAAGTATCTGGAGAGAGTCTCGGTTTCAGTCCGAAGGATCTTGTTTTCGGGCATCAGGTGAGGGGTCCTCTCCACATGGTGAAGGAGATGTGGGAGGGCACTAGGCATATTGTTCTGCGAGATAAGTTGCAACCTCTTGTTCCTGAGCGACAAGAGGAGTTGTTTACTAGGCTGTGGCAGTCCGTCCGCATGTTTGTTGCTTCTCCAGGCCTGATGTACGGGGTAGAATCCGACATGGAGGCTGGAGACAGTGCAAGGCTCGAGTTGGTTCCCTACCGTGTGAATCCTGCTCGACAGCCTGTTGTGAAGGCGGAGCTGGACGGCGTGTGGAGAGGGGGTCTGAGGGATCAGGAATATCGTGAGTGGTCGTTGCCAGTGGCTTTGCAACCTGAGTTTGGTGGCAGAGTCCGTGTGTATGTTGATTGCAAGAGTGTGGAAGCATTATCCCTGACAGACGCCTATCCATTACCCAGAGTTGACGACACCGTAGACCGCTTCGGGGCTGCCTCGCTCATCACGAAGGTAGAACTAGTGAAGGGTTATTGGCAGGCCCCGTTGCCGGAAAGAGCGAAGAGAAGTGCCAGTCTTGCGATGAACTGGGCAGTTTATCAGTGTCAGGTGTTGTTGTGCTGCCGGAACACAAATTGGATGTGTGGCATGCTAAGGGCACTGATAATGTTTTGGCTTTGTTTGCAGGAGAACCCTCGCTGTTCAGTCAGTGTCTGTCGTGGGTGGAGGATCCGGGGTAGGCTACCACAGTATGTTGGTATAGCCTCCTGTCTTGGCTCGCGGTGTATTTTTGCGCTGGTGCTTGTTGGCTCGCGTGTGTAGCATCAGCGTAGGGTCGCAGGGCAGGAGTTGTTGGCTTTGATTCGACGAAAATTAGGCTACATCTATAGTAGCCACAAAAACAACATTAAAATAAAATATGAACAAATTAAATAAAAACTCTTTCTTTTTAATAATTAATTTTAAGATAATATTGTAGCTGAGTACTGAGTGCAGATGATTTTCCCTCAGTAGGCTGTGCTTCTTAAAGCTCGCTCTGGGAGCACAATGTTATGAAATAATGTATTATGTCCAGGAAGGGTGATAAGATTTTTTTTTTATATATAAATGTTGTTTATTTCTTTGAGGAGACTGAGCTTGCATTCCATGAGTGGCAGAGTGGTTAGGAGTGGCAGATTCTAGTGACATTCTGCCTGTTCAGATATGGGCTAATGGTTGAGTGTCCCATATCTTGGGGGGGGTGTGACGCCTCCCGGCGCTGGCAGAATGGGCATTGCAGCTCGCTAGCGCTTGCCAGGATGGGGGGATAGGCTACAGTTGTCCTAGAATGATCTGCTTTATTTCATTAGGGTCGTGTTGCCACAAACAGTCTAGAAATGGTCTTTGTTTTGGTCTGTGACCGCGCCCTATATTTTATATTCACTATAATATAAATGTTGCTTGTGTGGGAAGCGAGCGAGAGAGGGTGAGGGAGTACACCTGGCAGCGGGGGGGAGCTATGCCGCGGCTCGCTTGGGCGCTGACGGCGTTGGCGGCCGGGTGGTCAACTAGTCCCTGCCCATCGCGGCCGCATGTTCTTTACCAGCTCAGAGCTTGCCTGACACGCGTATCGTCTACATCCTTTGCAATTCTGTCCCCCATACTCGCCACTTTGCATACTATTTCTCTCTCTCGACTTCTCCTTTCTCATTCTCTAATCTTTATTAAACTCAACATCCCTTCTGGTTTCAGCATAGACGTTCACCGTCGACCAGTCGTATTGTACGCGAAGCTCTCAGATATTTCTATGTATGAGGTTTGGAGAGACGGACTTTTCCGTGTGTGTCCTCTCTCGGGAAGGTTGTAGACCGGTATATGTCTCCCTGGCAAGGTGTTGAGTGATTCTGCTTGGTTATCTAAAGCTAGACTAGGGGTAAGGTTACTGTGTCGTTGTCTCCGATGTGTGCAGTGTTAGCTAAGCCCTGCACGACATCGACAGGTACTGTGGGAGCCTAAGTTGTCTTCGGGTGGGTTTACCTTGCGAGCACAGCGCTGTGGTGTGAGAGGGCCATAGCCTATCCCTCACAACATAATGCTGCCTCTTTGTGTTGGCTTCTGAGGGATCGCCAGGATAGAACTAGGTACTAGAGACCTAGATTTATCAAGAGAGCATCCCCGTCATATAACGTAATCTTCATTATCCCACCTTCGGACAACGTTAGGCTACGAGCCGCATGCTCGCCCATTGTTGCCCTGCCTTGATACCCCAGCTAGACTTTATTAACTGAGCAGACACTGGTTAGAGATAAGCTCCATTATTATATGTATGCAACATTATTATTCACTGCACTTTTGAGCCGAGGTTGTTGTTGAGTTGCACAACCCTAGTAGGCTGTTGCGTTGTGTCACGAAGCATTTCTCTAGTTGTCGAGCATTACTACCTTTGCGCAGTCTTTATTATTCGCCTGCCTATTATTACTATATGTCCTAGCATTTATTGTGACCCGTATTCTGCATTATAATTGTTCAAGATTCTTTACGAACATCTTCCCAGCATCAGACTTATTTCAGAAGTTTCCAGTTGATGTTGCAGGACTAGCATTGCACTTTCTTTAATACAGGAGTGCCAGTTATTTGAGTATCTACAATAACGTTAATTAATCACGTTAACTATCTTTTCTTTGTGTAACCTAATCGAGTAATCTTTTACTGTTTGAGAATAGGCTGTTTCATCGAGCGTCAGCCTAGTGTGTGTGCACCAGTTACCGAGTCATAGGATACCTCGTTGTCCAGGCACGACTCAGGGCGGTAATGGTGTTTTGTTCTCCAGTGTTTAAGGCAGGGGTTGGATCTAGTGTTACCGTTGTTGCATTTTGCCATTATCTAGTCCAATGTTAAAGAGCCCTGTGTCTTTGAGAACCTGGATCGTAACACAAAGAACACATATACCCTCCAGAGTTATATCTGCGATAGCGGGGTATCTTAACTCTCAGTATCTATGTGCTTCTACTATAGGCTGATGTTCTTTGAAACAGCCTATTACCTATAACATATGGTTGCTTAGTTATGGTACACAAGGAAAAGATAGTTAACTTAATTAAATCACAAGAGTGATCTAATGCAAACAAGAAGAAGGTTTACTTAACGTTACTTTAATCAATAATATCTGTCACTCCTTTATGAAAGAAAGTGTTGTAAAGTCCTCAAGCACCGAACAAGGAATCTTCTGAATAATGTCGGATGCTACTAAGAAGAACGTATCGGAAATGGAACCACAAAATAGCAGGAGGCAGGACAATGCACGTGTAGGCTAAATACACAAAAAGGCTGGACATAAATTATGTTATTGGACACAAGAATATTATAAGCGGTGCAACAGTAATAATGCTCGCCACAAAAAAGTAGTACTCCTATTAACAAAACCGGTCTATGCTGGTTGTGTCTCTCTACAGCAACCGAGACCTCAAAATGCTTGTGTAAAAATAATGGGTATGCATAACAGAGTATATGATCTAATCCAGCTAATGTCTACCCGGGTTAATAAAGTCTAGCTGGGATGCGCAAAGGTACAGAATTCTGGTGGAGCAAGGCAGCTCCTAGCCTAGTGTGGACCTTGGGTCTGTGCGGCCTGATTACGTTAATATGAAGGGGTGCTCTCTTGAGGATTCTCGATCACAATTATCGAGTACCCTCCTGGCGACCCTCAAAGGTAAAAGCAAATAGAGTTAGAACAGTGTTGGGTGGATTAGGCAAGCAGCCCTCACGCACTACACAGTCTAAACTCCAAGGTACACAGACAAAAGATCCACCCAGGTAACCCACAGAATCTGTAGTGTCGTGTAGCTCAAAAGTAGCCTACACACAGTGAAAACACCAACAGCAAGGTACCTGATCCCTAGTCTAGCATTATTTAACCCTGTAGAAACATTAGTGATTGATGGAGACAGTCCGAGCAATACAATCTCCCAAAAAGACAATGACTATTTTCAACCTTAGCCTAGTACATAAGAAATGTGAGATCCAGCATATAATACAGTCTGGCCACCAATTCAAGGTGTGGATGCAGAGAACCAGAGGGGGATTGATATTAATAAAAGGTGAGGAAGTAGTGGAAATGATAGAGGCAGTAGGAGTGAAAGATTCTAAGACAAGAGTGTGGAACAGTTCATGGGAGATGCATAGAGTATGCTGTCTGGGAAGGATCTGACAAGGATATTCCCCTGAACCTGCTGGCTGGAGTCCCAGTTCGCAGGAATGGCACGAGGGCGCGCGACAGTCGACCAGTAAGCAGCCGCCTAGTAGGTAGTGTTAGGCAGGAGGCAACGAATCCCGCGTGGCCTATGTAAGGGGGCCAGCCACGCGCCACACTCACCACCAAGTCTCTCTCTCTCTCTCTCTCTCCCGCTCGCCTTCCCATCATTCAACTACTTAACACAATACTTTCAATTGACTAAATAAAATAGAAAGGATTGTGACAGACGAAAATAAAGAACAGTTCTGAACTGTCTGCAACACAAGCTTTCTCGAGAAGGAAAGTACACAATGATAGGTAGACTGTAGCTATATTATCTGCCCTGGCGAGTCCTAGCGAGTAAGCCATGCGGTTCTGGGGGAAGCGGTGAGCGTCACACCCCACCCAAGATTTTTAAGATGCTCCAACTATGAGCTCTAAATCTGACACGCAGAACCCATACAAAATTCGCCACTGCTAGCCACCCAGCGACAATGAAATGTAAAGCACAGTTCTCATCAAAATAACACATTATAAAAATTAACAACCCTTCCCAACACTATAGATTAAATTACATAGTTATGCTCATAAGAGCGAGATTCACTAGCCCAGCCTTCTGAGAGGAGTACAACTCAGAATTTCTGCTATAACATACTTAAACAAAATTCAACTATCAAAGAAAGAGTTTTTATAGGATTTTTATATTTTTAATATGTTTATGGCGGCTGCACTACAGGGGCAAGCCTAGTTTTTTTTTTCTTCTATACTAACACAGCAACTCCTACTTTACGACCCAATACGCTGGGCTACACACGCGAGCCAACAAGCACCAGACGTAAACATACTAATCAAACCAAAGTAGGAGGCTACCCTTGTGATGATCTAGCCCGGGTCTTCCACCCTCGATAAGCAATCTGCAATCACATTTTCAGAACCGGCAATATGGCGTATGTCTAGGTTGTATTCCTGCAACATTAATGACCACCTGGTCAGCCTCATATTCCGGTTATGGAATTGATTCAGGAACTTGAGGGGGTGATGGTCGGTGTAGATCACCACAACTGGTCCATAGGCTGGAACATACACCTCAAAGTGCCTGAGCGCTAGCACAATCGCAAGCAGTTCCTTCTCAACTACTGAATAGTTCTTCTGCGCCGAGTTGAACTTTTTTGAGAAGAAACTGACTGGGTGCTCCAGCCCATCTTTGTCTGATTGCATCAGAACGGCACCAGCCCCCACACCACTGGCATCAGTTGCCAGCTGGAATGGTCGGCTAAAGTCCGGGGCCCTGAGGATTGGGTGAGTACACAACAGGTGTTTTACTAGCAAAAAAGCCCTCTCACACTCAGGCACCCACTTAAACTTTCTATCTTTGGCCAATAGGTCCGTCAGAGGAGCCAACACAGTAGAATAGCCCTTTATAAAGCGGCGGTAGTAACCAATCATGCCCAAAAACCTCATGATCTGCTTCTTGGTGGACGGCCTGGGGAAGTGGTTAATAGCCAATATCTTGTTCTGTGGGGGGCACACCTGGCCCAAACCCACCATGAACCCCAGATACTGCACGGTAGCCCGCACAAAATCACACTTTCCCAGGTTGACCACCAAGTTTGCCTCGCTTAATTTCTTAAATAGGGATTCTACATGTTCACAGTGGCTCTTGAAATCGTCATCGTAGATAATGACGTCGTCCAGGTACACGGTACAGTTCGGAATGTCAGCCACCAACTCGTTCATCAAGCTATGGAAGGTCGCTGGTGCGTTCTTTAGAACGTACGGCATGACATTACAACGATATGTAGCACCATCCACCACAAAACCACACACCTCTTTCGCCCGTTCAGACAAAGACACCTGCCAGTAACCTTTTACCAGGTCCACCTTGGTCAAGAACTTAGCCCTGCCAATCTTGTCTACACAGTCATCGACCCGGGGAAGAGGATATGGGTTGGTGGGAGTCAAGCCGTTTAGCCCGCGGTAATCAACACAGAAGCGCACCTTGCCATCCGGCTTCAGTTGCAGCGTTACGGGAGATGTCCACTTTACCGCCCACTTCTCGATCAGTCCCTGTTGCAACATATACTCCAACTCCGCCCGGAGGGCCGGAAGTTTAATAGGGGGCACCCTATAGGGCACTGATTTGAAGGGTGGGTGGTCTCCGACGTCAACGTCGTGCACCTCATGAGTAGTGAGGCCTGGGTGTTCCGCAAATACAGTAGGGTATAAACAGAATAGGCGCTCGACAGTCACACGCTGTTGCTCAGGTAGGTGTTGCAAAGCCTCATAAGCCGCCTGTCTCGTGTTTCCCGCCCATTTATCTGCAGAAACATGATAATCCCAGTTGTCATCCACCTGCGCATGACTGTCCCGTTCTCCTTCTCCACCTTGACTGCTGAAAGTCATCACGGGGACAGTGAGAGGCTCAGGTGGGCACCTCACATACTCCTTCATCAGGTTGACATGACATAACTGATTCCTCTTACGCCTGTCTGGAGTGGCCACCAGGTAATCTAAGTCCGGGAGCTTCTCTGCTACCCTATAAGGACCAGCATACTTTGCGGATAAGGGGTGACCTACAAGAGGGAGTAGTATCAACACCTCCTGACCCACGTGAAACTCCCTGAGTTTCACCTTGAGGTCGTACCTGTCCTTCATGAGGACCTGAGAGCCTACCAGATTGCGGCCAGCTAACTCCAGACTACGCAACATTCGTTCTCTACTCTCAAGTTCGACAGCACCGTCACTACACTTTAGAACCTGTCCGGGTCTTCTAGCTGCAATTTGCGAATATCTGAGGGAGCTAACCTGTCTAAGTGTTTGCGAAACAACTCATGCCCTCCCCCAACATCGAACTTTGCATCCCGTTGCTCTCTCCGTGTATACCGTTGCTGCCTCTGAGTCTCTTTAAGCCCTGCCTCTACACTCTCAGTGACAGGTGGTGGTGCTTCTCCAGACTCTAATAATGGTGCTAATACTGAGTCCCCGAGAAGCGCTGCTGGTACTAGACTCTCCACCGTATCAGCTTTCAGCACCTTCTTGTGACCGTTCCTCCATTTATTTGAAGACTGTTGGTTAGGCTGTGACTCCCTGAATGCGAGAGATCTGGTTACAACACACGCCATTGGTTGCACCTGACACTTCTTAACCCACTCCTGTTCCTCCCTACTCACGTCGGCCGGCTCCTCGGCAACGACTAAGGGTGAAACCTTAGAAGCAGGCACCGCAAAGTCATTGCCGAGAAGGAGGTCGACGCCCCCAACAGGCAATTTCTCCACGATTCCCACATCCAGTTCGCGAGTCACACCGTCAACTTCAAGCTCCATTCTAACAAGCGGGTATGACCTAGTTGCATTAACTCCCTGCACCACAACTACCCGCGCCGCGTTTATGGGTCTACCAGTGAAATTCTTCAAGAGTGTCTGCGAGGCACCTGTGTCACGCAAAAGCTGTACCCCGTGCTTCTTGCCCCCCCACTTCATGCAGCCATGCCCTCTATGGTCACAAAAGGCATCGCGGACAGGGTTCGAGCCTTCCGGATCCTTCTTCACTGGCGGTGCTCCATCCTCTGATCTTATGCCTCCAGCAAACACAGAAGACTTCTGAAACACCCCAATGCTGCGAGCCAATGACACAGCCGCCGAGGGAGGTCTGCTCGGACAAGATTTTGCCATGTGCCCCTCTTTGTGACAGTGATAACACTCAAATTTCCCCTTGGACTTATACTGAGGTGTAAAAGTCCCCTGACCCTTCTTAAACGGGGCGGTGCTAGGTTTGTGATCAGTCTTGGTGTCATTGCTTTTAAATTTATGTGTGTCCATATTCCGGGGAGGGGGAGGGTAACGCTCCTTAACGCCTACATCGTTTCTCTGTGCAGAGCCGCACCCCCGAATTAGGGACAACCGAAGATCAGCCATCTCTGCTGCTTCTACGAGAGTTCTTGGGTTCTTCTCTTTAAGGTTTAACACCTTACGAGCGGCCTATGCGGTTTATTATATGTACCGCACAGCGGGGTGTTTTTAGCCAAAATAGGGCTGTTTACGTGATCATTTTCATGCCTAAATAAGACCCAGAACGTAAAACAAGTACCTATCCCTGAAAGGGCATAAACAGAGCTTTCGAATGACACCATAACGATCCTTGTATGATGGATAGTTTTCTTGCAATAACCGTGCAACGCGAGTGCAAAAAGCAGGTAATTCGGTAGTTTCGGTACATAATTGAGTATGTAGCGAGTGAGAGAGGGAGGAGGGAGCTGAGATTTGTGTCAGTAGGTTCGCCGCGGTGGTCTGGAGCAGTCATACGCTCGCTAGTCTCCTGCCACCACTTGTCTCTCTCTCTCAGCCACATTACGTGCTGAAATTGCCACTCGACCTATGTCGAGCGCCGCCACATAGTCCAGCTTTTTTTAACTCGACTTATGTTGCTCGCCGCTAATTAAGGGTTAAAGTCAAGTCGCCGCCCGTACACTTATAAAACTGCTCTAGAAGCATCAACTGTTTCATCTCCTCAAACGTAGTTGTTTTCTCTGATCTGAGCCAGTTTCCCATAGCGTCGGACAGGTCCCGGGCGTGCTCCAAGAAGGTAGTGTCTCGCCCCTTAGTTACACCCCGGAACTTTAACCTATATGTCTCGGGTTGTAGCTCGTATAAAAGCAGAACAGCCTCCTTGAGCTCCTCATAAACAACGCAGGACTCCAAAGGCAGTGCATCGTAAGCCTTGAGCCCCTTACCTACGAGTGTAGAGGACACAAGGGCCGCCCACTTAACTTCAGGCCACTGATGCTCCCGGCACTTCTTCTCAAATCTATTGAAAAACTCTGTGACACCAGACTCGTCAAATACAGGGACCAGTTTGAGAAGGTGCGACAGAGACTGATCATGCGCACAGTTTCCAGTACCGAGTCGCTGTCCCGTCGTCTCAACACGAGACTTCTCTAAATCCATGTCGGCACGGTATCTTGTAGATTCTAGTTCAGTCCTAAGCTCAGCTTCCCTCTTCTGTTGCTGCATCCTAGCCAGCTCTTTTCTCTCTTCTATCTTAGCTAGCTCTATCTGCTGTTGACTCTGATGTTTTGCCATCTCGAGCTGAAAGAGCATCTCCGAGGTCAAACCTTGAGGAGGAGGAGGAGGAGATGCAATGATGTTAGAAATACCCGGTGATCCCCCCAGGGGCAAACCACCCTGCCAGTCACCACCCACCTGCGGAAGCGTGCTCAGGGTCGGTACTCCAATAGGAGGATTGGGAGTCGAGTGAAGGGGAGGCTCGGCCAAAGAGCTCTGAGCACTCACCCTACCTCGTACGCCAGTCACCCCACCCAGCACACACGTCATCAGGTCATCCTTGGTCATGCCACTAGTACATACATGACCGATAGCTGCGGATAAGCACTGCAGACCGTACCGATTCATACCCACCAACCAGTCAGAAGTAACAGGCCATTGTAAAACATTCCTTGCCTCCTCCTCACTGTTCACCAAGTTAACAACCTGCCCATGCTGCTGCTCCTCAGCTTCTACATCACGTACTGTGTCTTCATCCTGCACTGATCTGCTATAAGACATGATGCTCACTGAAGATTTTTCACTTTGATACACAAAAAAGAAGTACCCCAAACTCTTATACCACAATATTCACAATAAAAAATTCTCGGAGACAGCTTAAGTGCTATATTACTTTGCTAAAAAATAATTCTTGCATGTCCTCAAAAAATATTCCACAAAATCAACAAATGTTCACTGCCTAAACTGTGAGAAAAATCTGCACAATAACCTGCAATTATATGTCAGTTCACCAAATCCTGAGCTAGGTCGCCATTTGTTACGATCGGGTCTCGTATAAATCAGTGGCTCTTATACATTGGACTAGACTGGCATAAATGCAACAACGGAAACGCTAGATCCAACCCCTGATATATAATCCCGTCGAACAAAGAACACATATACCCTCCAGAATTATATCTGCGATAGCGGGGTATCTTAACTCTCAGTATCTATGTGCTTCTACTATAGGCTGATGTTCTCTGAAACAGCCTATTACCTATAACATATGGTTGCTTAGTTATGGTACACAAGGAAAAGATAGTTAACTTAATTAAATCACAAGAGTGATCTAATGCAAACAAGAAGAAGGTTTACTTAACGTTACTTTAATCAATAATATCTGTCACTCCTTTATGAAAGAAAGTGTTGTAAATCCTCAAGCACCGAACAAGGAATCTTCTGAATAATGTCGGATGCTACTAAGAAGAACGTATCGGAAATGGAACCACAAAATAGCAGGAGGCAGGACAATGCACGTGTAGGCTAAATACATAAAAAGGCTGGACATATGTTATTGGACACAAGAATATTATAAGCGGTGCAACAGTAATAATGCTCGCCACGAAAAAGTAGTACTCCTATTAACAAAACCGGTCTATGCTGGTTGTGTCTCTATACAGCAAGCTAGACCTCAAAATGCTTGTGTAAAAATAATGGGTATGCATAAAAGAGTATATGATCTAATCCAGCTAATGTCTAACCGGGTTAATAAAGTCTAGCTGGGATGCGCAAAGGTACAGAATTCTGGTGGAGCAAGGCAGCTCCTAGCCTAGTGTGGACCTTGGGTCTGTGCGGCCTGATTACGTTAATATGAAGGGGTGCTCTCTTGAGGATTCTCGATCACAAGTATCGAGTATCCTCCTGGCGACCCTCAAAAGTAAAAGCAAATAGAGTTAGAACAGTGTTGGGTGGATTAGGCAAGCAGCCCTCACACACTACACAGTCTAAACTCCAAGGTACACAGACAAAAGATCCACCCAGGTAACCCACAGAATCCGTAGTGTCGTGTAGCTCAAAAGTAGCCTACACACAGTGAAAACACCAACAGCAAGGTACCTGATCCCTAGTCTAGCATTATTTAACCCTGTAGAAACATTAGTGATTGATGGAGACAGTCCGAGCAATACAATCTCCCCAAAAGACAATGACTATCTTCAACCTTAGCCTAGTACATAAGAAATTTGAGATCCAGCATATAATACAGTCTGGCCACCAATTCAAGGTGTGGATGCAGAGAACCAGAGGGGGATTGATATTAATAAAAGGTGAGGAAGTAGTGGAAATGATAGAGGCAGTAGGAGAGAATGATTCTAAGACAAGAGTGTGGAACAGTTCATGGGAGATGCATAGAGTATGCTGTCTGGGAAGGATCTGACAAGGATATTCCCCTGAACCTGCTGGCTGGAGTCCCAGTTCGCAGGAATGGCACGAGGGCGCGCGACAGTCGCCCAGTAAGCAGCCGCCTAGTAGGCAGTGTTATGCAGGAGGCAACGAATCCCGCGAAGCCTATGTAAGGGGGCCAGCCACGCGCCACACTCACCACCAAGTCTCTCTCTCTCTCTCTCTCTCTCCCGCTCGCCTTCCCATCATTCAACTACTTAACACAATACTTTCAATTGACTAAATAAAATAGAAAGGATTGTGACAGACGAAAATAAAGAACAGTTCTGAACTGTCTGCAACACAAGCTTTCTCGAGAACGAAAGTACACAATGATAGGTAGACTGTAGCTATATTCTCTGCCCTGGCGAGTCCTAGTGAGTAAGCCATGCGGTTCTGGGGGAAGCGGTGAGCGTCACACTTTCTTCTACTCAACAAGTGAATTCTGGAACTCTCTCCCTCAATCAATCTTTCCTTTATCTTATGACTTAAACTGCTTTAAACTTCATGTGTCCATGAATTTTGACCCCAACGTCCCTTGAATTTGACTCTCTGTCACTCTTTTTGGCTTTGGGGGAGACACTCGTACAAAAAACCTGCCCTTTGTCTCCTTCATACACATAGAACAAAAACAAATCCATTTAGCCCCCTTATTACTCTCACCCTCGCCTGCACCTGGCTATAAACACCGAAATGCCATATATAGAAAATTCGTACCTAACGTGAATCGAACCACTGACCATATTAGCACCTTATAACTCTCCCCCTCTCTTCCCTAGTTGACCCTGTACACCAGAAGACCATACATATTATAAACCATACCCTACCTAATGTGATTCTGTCCAATAATACCTTTAGCTCTTTGTAACCCTTCTCCTAGATCGATTGAGAGATTGAGAGAGAGGGTTATCTTAATAATTTGTTTTAATTATTATTGAGGACTTTGCTCGCTTTTGCTATTTTCGAGCAATCTATTTCAGTTTGTCCCATATGCGAACAAAATAACCTTCCCAGACTTCCTTCAAACTATGAAATACCCATCCAGACTCCCTTTAAGCTAAATTTGTACATTGTTCGATAAAAAGATGTTCCAAATGAAGACCGATTTATCTCAAAGTTAGTTGCTAGGTATCGTTCGGCCAGAAAATAAATCAACACTAAAATCGTGCATCCAGCAAATACATACATCGACACCTGATTGAGGTTAAACCTCAATCAGGTGTCGGTTTTTCATTGTCCAATTATACTCTTTTAGCACTTTATAGCTCTACTCTTCTCCTTCCCACCTGACCATGACCGCCAGATAAGTGCAGGTCGAATCACCCCCTCGCAAACCCCGCCCCACGCCCCCCAACAACTTGAAGGAGCACCCCAACAAATTCCCCGCTGAGCCTGTTGAGGAAGGGAACACACGCGAAATGCCAATCTGGGGGTGAGGTGCTTCGGTAATCAATAACCCACATTTTGGTGAGTCTGGTGTCTTATTCTCTTATTCATGGGAGAGAGAGAGATTGATTGATTGATTGATTGATTGATTGATATTTGTTTTATTGCCAAAAGGTACATATACAATAAGAATGATGATACATATAGTAATTTATGTGGCAAGTGCAGCTAGCTAAAAAGTAGTTCATGTTAGCTAGCTATATAGGCATAATAAAATATATGAAGCCAAACAGCACATAGTTGCTTAACAATTATTAGATGTAATAAACAATATTAAAGCTATACTAATTTGTAGTGGTTCTTACTAAATTATACAATTGATATGTGACCTACTCAGTATGCCAAACTATAATTAAAGATAAGGTAAGTATACATATAAACAAAACTTTTGCTTTCAGACACTGCAATTAAGTACTAGTATTGATTAAGGAAGCTTTGTTTGATTTTAGTTTTAAATGCAAATAAAGATTCGGAGTGTCTAACAGATTCGTTCAACGTGTTCCAGAATTTCGGGCCCCTGTAATGTAGACTACGTTGTCCATGTGTTGTTCTATAGTAAGGTAGTCGTAATGACTCCTCGACTCCTCGTGTGTTAAAATTGTGTGTCATTAAGTCAAAATTGCCATCCATGAGTAATTGTTGATTTAGATCTTTATATACAAAACGGACTGCTTGTGAAAACAAAAATATATTTTAATTTCAATAAACCAAGATCTTTATATATAGGTCCAGTGTGAGCGTTATATGATTGATAGGTAATAATTGGTAATATCTTTTTCTGAGCTAGAAATATGGCGTCTAAATAAGTTTTATTGGCTCCTCCCCCAGATAGTAGCGCAATAAATAATGTGAGGATAAATTAAAGCAAAATACATTTGTTTTAGTGAGTTGATGTTGAACGAATCTCTTGTTTTATAAACTATTCCAGTAATTTTTTTAGATATTTCCAATTTTATGTCATATATGTGTGTTTTCCAGGTCATTGCGCTGTCGATGGTAACACCAAGAAATTTAGCTTCCTTAACCTGCTCAATAATGTGTTAATCGATTTTAATGACAATATTGGGAATTTGATTAGAGCTAAAATGAGTCACTAAATAATGAGTTTTACCAAGATTGAGCGTTAAACTGTTTGATTTAATCCAATTAGAAACTTTGCTAATTTCTTCATTCATTTGGTTTGATAATTCGAGAATATTATTACCCTGTAGATAAATATTGGTATCATCGGCATAAAGTAGAAATTTTATTTTAGTGCTTGAATTTATAATATCATTAATAAACAAATTAAACAACACCAGACCAAGTACCGAACCCTGTGGGACACCATACTTCATATTCCTGTATTCTGAACAAGTGTTATTGAAAAATACAAATTGTTTATGTGCAACTTAAATAACTCTTAAACCAGTTAAGGGGTGGGCCTCGTATTCCGTAATTCTCTAGTTTTTTAATTAAATTATTATGAGGTATGGTGTCAAAGGCTTTTGATAGATCACAAAAGACAGTCAATTGGTATGATTTTGTGTCTAAAACCTTGTACATTTCTTTAGAGAGCTGGTAAATGGCACACTCAGTTGATGACCTGGGACAAAAACCAAACTGGTATTTCGTTAGGAGAGCATTGGTTTCTAAATATTGTGTTAGCCTGGAGAAGACAACTTTTTCAAATATTTTGCTAAATATTGTGAGTAGGGAAATTGGCCTATAGCTTTTGGGGTTGGATCTGTCACCTTTTTTAACAATTGGAATTACTTTAGCTATTTGTAGGTACTTAGGAAATATACCTGATTTGAAGGATCTGTTAATTATGTGTTTAAGAAAAGGAACAATTTCGTGTATACATTCCTTAACAATGGGAACAGGTATGTCATCATAACCACATGAAGAGTTTTTTTTAATTAGTAATGACATAGTGGAGTTCCTTCTCCGAAACTGGAGCTAACCTGAACGAAAAATTCACTGGGTCAGGAAGGTATTGTTCAAAGTCTGAAGGGTCTGTCCTAATATTACGGCTCAAGTTTTCTCCTACCGAACTGAAGTATTCATTGAATCCTTCAGCGATCTGCTTCGGTTCTGTTGTTGGTGTACCGTTAAAGATCATAAGTTGCGGGGGTTCATCTCGTTTGTTTCTGTGTAATATTGTATTAATAAAGTTCCAGGTTTTCCTCATGTTTCCAGAATATTCAGTTAACTTAGATTTGTGATAATTATTCTTTGCATCCTTTATTGTGCGCGTTAATATTTTTCTATAATTTTTGAAATAGTCTCCATAGGTGATTGGCCATTTTACAGCTTTATTTTGTAATTAATTTTTAATTTTATAGAATTAGTAATTGCTGGTGTTATGTATGGCTTATTGAGGTATTTTATCTTTATTTTAATCTCACGTTTGGGACAGTATTCATCAAAAACTATTTTAAAATTTGCATATACGAATTAAATGTAGAATTTGTGTCATTTGTTAGGCTTGAGCGCCAGTTGTATTCCTTTAATGCAGTTTTGAGTTTTGCTAGGTTTTCTGTTGTGGGTGACCTTGTGATTTTAGTAATATGAGTATTTAATTGATTTACTTGTAGATCGGGGTAAATAAAATTACTAGAAACTGGAAAATGATCCGTAATTTCCGTAAAAATTATGCTACTCGAATTATAGTACTCAATATCTGTAGTCCATAAATTATGTGATCTAATAGAGTGGCACTATCATTAGTTATACGTGTAGGTTTTGTTATAGTTGGATAGTACTGTACATATGGGAATACATTAGAGTTATAAAGTTGTGTACTGGATTATGCTGATAATTTAAAAGGTTCAAACTAAAATCTCCCATAATAATTATACCAGGGAACGCTTCGGTTGGTTGAGATTGTTTCTAATATTTCGTTAAATGAGTCATAGAAGAGGGTGAATTGCGAATTGGGGGGTCTATATATCATACCGACAATGAATGTATTAGTTTGGTGTTTAACTTCTATAAAGAGTGTCTCTAAGTGAGGCAATAGCTTAGTAAGGTCCTGTCGGACCGTCGCTTGTATGTGATCCCTTACACATATTGCTACACCACCCTGTTTGGTGTTTTTACTATTAAAGTACGAACGATAATTAGGAATATCATATATATCACATATATTTTCTTTAAGACGAGTTTCACACAAACCAATTACGCTAATTTTATTTTCAAGTTCTGAGAGACACTGATCTTTAAAATCATCTATGTGCAATGGTAAGCTACGAATATTAAAGGATAATAAGCTGAAGGTACATAGCGGGAGCTCAACTTGACGATTACCTAAAAATACATAATTGCAATTTGGCTCATTTAAATTGCTGTTTGTGAGGTCGAAATTGTTAGAAGTGTCACAGTCTCGATACGTGTGGTCGTCCAAATGAAATGGATTGAAAACAAGTTCGTTAAGAGTTTCTAACGGATAGTTGTGTACATTAGGATTAAATAATCTTAGAAGGTCTCTGTTACATAATTCGAAAAATGGGAAGATTTGAGGGGAATAAGACATTTATAATTAGGTTAAAAACACCGTTTTTTGATAGACATAATTATAAGGTATAGGTATGAATGCACGAGTTTCAGTATTATTTTTTGCATAGATTCATTTGATTTGTCTTGGTACTGTTGTTGCTATTTCTACCGTTGCTGCTGTTTTTGTTGATGTTGTTCCTGCCAATGGCTCTGCGTGTCGGAGTGAGGGTATTCTCAGAGGGGTCAGCCACCACCACAGGCGTGGCGGGGGGATCCCGCAGGGGAGGCGGCAGCGAAAGTCCATCCCCGACACCAGACGCCTCCACAGGGGTAGATCCGTCCATTGGCGGGGCCGACGACTGGGCCGGAATCCGCGGGGTGAACCCCGCAAAGGACGGCGACACAGCAGCCGCCGACGGTACAGGTCCCTCCACCTGGTCCCCAGGCCCAGCAGTCCCCTCCACCACCCGCACCACGTCACCAACACCACCAGCAGTGGGCCCCGACATACTGCCAGATATTTACTTTTCTTTTATTACTAACTTTGTATGGCGGAAAAAGGCAATCTTACCGTCTTGTCGGGCTTTCTTGAGCTGTGGCATTTTTTCTTTTATTAAAGCTTGGGATGCAGGACACAGGTCTTCATTAATATAGATTTTTGTATCACGTAATTTGGTAGCATTTCTCTTCACTGCTTCCCGGTCTGCGAAAGATGAAAATCTGACCACTATGGTGCGAGGCAGGTTACCGTAGGGCTGTCCGACGCGATGGGCACGTTCGATGTTGACGGGGGGCAGCTGCAGCTTATCCACCAACCACATCCTAACCAACTCAGCCGTCTGCTCCCAGGTTTCGCCGCTCCGCCACTGACCCAATCCAACAATCCGCAGGTTGTTTCTCCGGCTGTAGTCTTCTTGGTAGTTTGTTTGTTGTTGAAGTTCCTTTGTATGAGATTTAAGCTCCTCATTTTGTTGTAGTAGTTTGCCAATACTCTTCTTGGCTTCTCTCTTCGCTGTTGTTAGTTCATTAACTTCTTTCTTTAAGTCGCCTACTTCTTGCTGGGTATATTCTAAGCTTAGTGTAACTTCTGAGACTTTCTTTTCTAGTGAATCAATTTTGGAGTTAAGTTGAGTCACTATTATATCTGTGGCATGGCGGTAAGCCTTCTCTTGCGAGAGAGAGAGAGAGAGAGAGAGAGAGTGTTATGCCATGTGTTATATAGTAGTGATAGGTCTAGTGAGATCTCTTATGATTAACACTCAAGTGAGGGAATCGATGGTTCGTGTTACGCTAACGCTCTTCGGTTCAAGGGGGGGATTATTTTGTTTACCTCCCCTGTTTCGCCCCTTTAGTTTGGAGATTGTAAGACATTTCACCCCATTAGTTTGGAAAAGTATATATATCAAAATGACCGTCACTACATTATGTACTATTCTGTTTATGTTTGATTGTTGTATTCAATATTTATGTAGTGTTGATTTAATAATGCGAGACTGAGACGCATGTGTTGATAAGAAAGACTGTATCAATATCACTTATCCTGACACATTTATCCCTCACTCTTTTCAACTGTTGGATAATAGCTCCAAGGCATTTCCTATGTACATAAAACAACTTAGGTATTCTCACCATAAAGTTAACTCCCTTTGGTACGGAGAGGGTGTTTAAACAAGTTACCATTATTTATTAAGAGGGCAACCATGTACTGTATACTTCTGACACACCGTCATCCCACGCACTCAATCCTCATTCCAGTTTTTGCTAGACCACCCATCATATCTTACTTATCCTGACATCGATCCATTTTGTGAGGGCACCTATACACCTATTAAGAGGGCCCATCTCATTTTGTTTCTTCTCTCTCTGGGTGGTATCCAATCGGCCCCATTCAGCCTACTGGTTGAAGACGTTTATCCCCATCCAGGTGTCGATTTTTTCCTGGCGAGCGGTACCGAGCCAGCAAATTTAAAAACAAAAATTTACAGCAGTATAAATGTGTACATTTTTCGATAGAAAAAATGTATCCGGCGAAGCCGAATTTCTCCATACAATGCTGGCTCGCTATCGTTACCCAGGAAGAAATCGACACCTGGATTGGGATACACGTCTTAAAACAGTTGGTTGAATGGGACCGAACGGATACAAGCAAGAGAAAGAGAGAAAAGGAGAAACAAAAAAACAGGTAACCCCCCTTAGAATGTCCTTATCCTATCATCCATCAATATATGGTTATTCTGACACCTATCCATATTATATATAAATCATCTACCCACCCTTCGAATTTGACCAAGCCACTCCAACAGCTTCCTCTCTCTCCAACTCTACACTCTTCAGAAAATAGGAAAGTAGAACGTAGCTACGAGGTGCCGTTGTAAAGGCTTATCCCTCAATACCTTCACCTGACCTGACCTATCCTGGCAACCATACATTTTGCATAAGGAACATCTACTGTATACCTACCCATCGATTTTTACTTTTCCTGAAACCCATCCATTTTATTAAAATGACATCTATAGACCCATCGATTTGTACTTATTCTGACATCCATCCATTTAGAATAAAGAATGTCTACCCACCTATCAAAATGTACTTATCCAGAAACCCATCATTTTTGTATTGTATAAAGAGCACCTACCCACCCATCGAAATTTTGTTTAGCGATATTGAGACCTTTTGCCCTATTTCTTTGTAAATATTAAGATCGTTCATGCCATTTAGGTGTCATTTATTTCTTGGCGAACGATAGAGAGCCTGTACTTTAAGAGAAACCGGCCTACAAATGTATCATGAAAGGGGGTCTAGGGGTGTAATTCTAAGCTTGATGGAGGTCTAAGGAACAAACTAATAACCTCCCCATAACCTGACACCTATCCATTTTATATAAAGAGCGTCTACCCACCCATCGAATTATACATATTCTGATTTTTTGTTCATCTATTGTGGAAGCACTTACACAACCATCAAATTGTACAGTGGCGCTAATGAGTCATGTCTTAGCTGTCATACGTTAGGCACGTTCTGTGCTGTATTAATGTCTGTCTGATGTTGGATAGGGTGAGTAAGTGTAGGAACTTGGTTCTATATCTCACTCAAAAAGAAGAAATCATGTGTAAATATTGCTGATACCAATCATTGATCAAAACATAATTGTTGCCGAGACTTCACTTATGAGGCCGACTGTACTTATCCTGGCACCCCATGCATTTTCTGAGAGCATTTTTAGACCCATCAATATATACTTAACCCTTAACTGTCGGCGCGCAACTTATGTCGTGTGAAATAAATTTGGACTAAGTGGCGGTTCACAACTTATGTCGTGCGCCATTTTCAGCACGTAATGTTGCTGAGAGAGAGAGCTGAGCGGTGTGAGGAGCCTAGCAACCCTATCACCGCTCACGACCACAGCGGTGGACCAACTGAGGTGCCTCCCACCCTTCCCTCCCCTCTCTCACTCGCTGCACAGGGAATTATGTAGGAAAATTACCTAATTACAGGGTTTTTGCACTCGTGTTGCACGATTGTTGCAAGAGAACCAGCGATCGTACAAGGATGGTTCAGGTGTCATTGGAAAGCTCTGTTTATGCCCTTTCAGGGATAGATACTTGTTTTATGCTCTGGGTCTTATTTAGGCATGAAAATGATCACGTAAACAACCCTATTTAGGGTAAAAACACCCCGCTGGGCGCTACGGTCCGCTAGACTGCCTAGCCCGCTAATAAGGTGTTAAGAGGGAGGTAGCCTAGTCGGTTTCCCTGGACCCCCTTCTCCCTCATGTTTAGCATAACAGTTTTGAGATTATTGGACGTTCGTTCTGTTAGTTTGGCGTTTTTAAGAACTTTCGCCCCATTTCTGTCAATTTTAAAACCTTTCGTGCCATCAATGTGTCGATTTTCTCCTGGCGAGCGATAGCGAGCCTTTAATTTAAGAGGAACCAGCCTTCGGCCGAGACATTATTCTACCGAAAAATGTACACATATATCGTGAAAGGGGGTCTAGGGTGTAATTTTAAGCTGGTTGGAGATCTAGGGAAGAAACTAAACAAATAAAGCAAATACATAGATATAAAGACCAAAACACAAGCACTACCCCCTGAACCAGACACCTATCATATGTGTAGAATGAACGTCTACCCAGCCATCGAATATGACTTGTACCGACAGTCTTCCATTATTCCACGGCCCCGCTCAGAAGGCCATCCATCCATCCATCCACTTCTCTACCCCCTTCATCTATCAACCGGGCCGCCAGGGAGCAAACTCAGACATCAAGAGTGGAGGAATGGGGTGTGGGTGTAGTTGAGGGGGGTGTGGTGGTGGAGGGAGGGCTAGGGGTGGGCAGACGGGAGGGCTGTGTGTGGGGGAAGGGAGGGGGGGGGGGGGGGGGGGGGGCTATGGGTGGGCAGAGGGGAGGGCTGAGGGTGTGGGTGGGGTGAGGGGAGGGCTTAGTGTGTGGGTGGGGTTGAGGGGCGAGATAAATTATTGAGGGTATGATTGGGTATCAGGGAAGGTTGTATGTGGGGAGAGAAGTGAGGGAGATGGGAGGGCTGTGGCTGGGGGAAGGGGTGTGGATGAGGATGAGAGGGTTGTGGATGGAGAGAGGGGAGGGAGAGGCTGGGTGATGGTGTGAGTGTGGGGAGACGGAAAAGAAAGGGTGGGTGTAGGTGTGAGTTCGGAGAAAGGAGGTGAGTTGGGTGGAAATGGAGGAAGTGGGTGGGTGGGGTGGAAGGAGGGGGAGGGGTGTAGGTGTGAGTTCAGAGAGGGGAGGTGGGGGATTAATTGGGTGTGAAGGGAGGAATAGGGTGGGTGAAGAAGAGTGGGTGGAGGATAAAAGGGGAAGAAGGGAATGGAAGAGGAGAAGAGAGAAGAGAGAAAAGACCATGAAGGGTAAATGTAAGAATATTGGTATAATTAGAGAAGGGAGGGGGGAGGAAGGAAGACAATGGGAAGGGTGTGTGCTTTGGAAGGAAGAGGAGGGGAATGGAGAATGCAGGAGAAATGAGGAGACCTAGAATGAGAGAAGAGGAAATATCAATGAGAGATAATTGGATAAACAATGAGGAGAGCAAATGAAAAAAAAAAAAACAATGAGAGAAAAGGAAAAATCAATTAGAGAGAAGAGGAAAACATTGATCTATATTTGTATTAATTTCACCACAACACCAAACACCTCCATTGCAATTAATGAAAACATATATGTGATCCATTAGGACTCGAACCTGGGTTATCACACACAGCTTTAAAACAAATATATAACCATTACACCACCAGAACGGTTAAAAGGAAATATCTAAGAGAGAGAAGGGGACAAATCAATGAGAGGCAAGGAAAAATAATTGAGGAGATAAGAGGATATATCAATGATAGAGAAGTGAATAAATCAATGAGGAGAGTAGAGGAAATATCAATGATAGAGAAGAGGATGTATAGTATATATGAAAGAGAAGCTGAAAAATCAATGGAAGAGAAGAGTAAAAATCAGTGCAGAGAGTACAATACAAATTAATGAGGACGAAGAGGAGAAAGCAATTAGTGGAAAACTAATGAGACTAGAAATCAATGAGAGGAAAAATATACGAGAAGATATATCAATGATAGGAGAAATCAATGAGAGAAGAACAGAAGAATAGCGCAGAAGGTATTACACAGGAAGGCAAACATCAATCACCCCCATTAATTTGTCCTTAGGTTAAACGTGGGGCTTTTCTCGGTAATCGATTGGAGTACGAGCGAAATAGAAGAAATGTGTTTACAAGAGGGGAAATGGGTAGGCAAAAACAGGCACAAACAGGTTTTTGCGCGCTCACGCGCACGCAGTTGAACTTTGAGAGTTTTCAACCATCGGCATTGTTGCGTGGGATACGTACACAGTTCCCATACAAATCTGAGCCCTCTAGGTGCCATAGGACCGGAGTAATTAACCGTGACTGACGCACCTTATGTGACGCTGGGGTTGGGGGGAAAATACATTGCCGACGCACTGTTTGCGTCGCTGGGGTTCAGGGGGTTAAACAGGAACGGTTTTTTTTCGAAAACCGTGTTGAGTATCTTTAAGTATGTTATTTTCCTATAAGTGATTTAGGAGTCTGTCTCTTATGAGTGTTTCTAGCATTTTACATACAACTGAGATTAAGCTAATTGGACGATAGTTACTGGGTAGGGATTTGCTGGCTTTTTTTAATACCGGTGTTACGTTGGCTAGCTTCCACTGATCAGGCATAGTTCTAGATTGAAATTATTTATTGAATAGCAATGTCAGTGGTTTGGAGAGCTCATCCTTAGCTTCCTTTAGAACTCTAGGTGAGATTGTATCAGGCCCAGGCGTTTTATTTACCTTCAGTTTATCTGAACATTTCAATACTTCTCTCTCTGTAATGGTGACATTGCTTAAAACATCAGAATTATCAATTTGAATCGGCGATGCGGTAGGGATATCACTGAGGTCTTCTGCTGTAAAAACTGATGCAAAGAAGGTATTGAGGGCATTACTAATTTGTACTTCGTCTTTGGTGCATTCTCCATTTTCATCGACTAACGGTCCAACAGTTGAAGTAACTACTTTTTTCTTTCTGATATAATTATAGAATTATTTCGGGTTTGTTTTACTTTGATTCGCAACATGTAACTCCAGGATCTTTTTACTTTGCTTAATTAACTTTTTGGCTTTGCGTCGTAGTTCTACAAATTTCACCCATTCTTCGTCATTTTGTGAGGATTTTAATCAATCATTAGCAATCTTTTTAGCAAGCAAACTGTCTGAATTTGTTTTATTCCACCGTTTGGGCTTATCATTATGGACTGTACGCCGTATTGTCGATGGTATGCGGTCTTGCACTGATTTTAAGTAAGTGGTTGCAAATAATTCCCGAGATATATTTATGTTGTTATTGTTATTTAGAAAGTTCCAGTCAGTATCTTTAAACATAGAGAGAGAGAAAGGGGGGGGGGGGACTGGTTAAACGGAAGCGAAAAGAGAGACAGAGGAAGGAATAATAGAGAAGGGGAGGTGGGGTAAGGAGGGGGAGGAGGAGAAGGGGGAGGGGATTGGGAGAGGGAGGGGGGATGGTAAGCATAGGAAAGTTTATCATACCTGTCAATACTTTAGCAAAGGGGAAAGGAAGAGGGAGGGTCGAGTCTAGGGGAAGGAAGGAGGTGGGTAGGAGGTGAGGAGGAGTAGGAGGAGAAGGAGGAGGAGGAGGAGGAGTAAATGTTATGTGTTTGTTGTTGTTGGAAAATAAATTATGAGTACAGTCAGCCTAATAAGTGATGTCTCGGCACCAAGCATATTTTGATCAATAATTGGTATTAGCAATATCTTAAACTTGATGTGTTCATTTCGAGAGAGATATACAAGCATGATCCTTCACTTATCCACCGTATTCAACATCTGACAGACAATAATATAGCCCAGAGCGAGTCAAACGTAATGACAGCTGAAACATGATATATTACCGCTACCTTACATTACGCAGGTATAGTCGGCATTAGTTCCAGCTGGCCAAAGGCTACTTTTATTTATTGTATTTGAGCTATTTATAGATATATAAATGCAAAATGCAAATGACAGAAATTAACAAACTAGGTAGGTTAAAGGAGAGAGAGGTCTTTTAGTTTGTTCCCTAGGCCTCCATCAAGCTTGAAATTACACCCCCTAGACCCCCTTTTAAGATATATTTGTATTTTTTTGGTAGAAAAATATCCCGGCCGGTTCCTCTTAATTACAGGTTCGCTATCGCTTGCCAGGATAAAAGCGACACCTAAATGGCACAAAAGGTCTTAAAATTGACAGAAATGCGGCTAAAGTTTTTAAAATTGCCAAATTTATGGGGCTGACACCTTAAAATCACAAAACCAATGGGGCTATACATGAGGCATAAAGGGATCCAGAACAAAAAAAATCCCCCAAGTGGAAATCTCTCCCTACGTCTGTATATTGTGTTTGCTATTACTCAACAATATTGTTCTATAATAGCATAAATACAATTCACACTGGCCCAGTTGGACATCTTACCGGGTGTACTAACGCTGTCAGTTGGGTTTTGAGGCGAGATATTTGTTTAGTGACCTTTGATAGTTTAAACTGTGGGACAGTCTATGACGTTGGGAGTGAAAAATATATTAAAAATATTATGATATGCGGAATTATAGGAAAGTTACACGTGTACAATCGAAGAAAAGGTCAAGAAGAGGAACTGGAAGAGATGAACGATAAGAGACAACATAAAAGAGAAGAATCATGTTTGAAAATGAGAAACGAGACGATAAGAATGATGAGCCCGAAAAAAAACAAGAATAAACAAAAGAAAGACGATAGAACTAGCCAAGCAAAATGGAAAATATCGAAGAGCAAGAGAAACGAACGAAAAGAGACAGATAAAAAGGAAGGATGAACAGGAAGAAGGGGAACAGAAGACGAACGACAGGGTAGACTGGAATAATTGACTCACAATTATAATATGATAAATGTGATAAAGCACAAAGATAATAAGCCAAGGAGACACATAATAATCTAATTAATTAATTTTAATCCCAACACCAAACATCTCCCAATTAAATATATAAAAGCGTGTGATCATCCCGGGATTAGAATCTGGGTTACCACATACACATCTTAAACACTCTAACCATTACACCATCAAGACAGTTAACAGGTTAAGTAAATTACTACGATTGTATATCCATTTATCGAATATTGGATATCAATATATTCATGTACTCAGACCCAACTACACACTGAATAGCTTAATGTTTAAGTGAAAGGGATAACACAAAAGGACGAATCAGTGGAGAATGAATCGAACGAAAGGGAAGAGCTGGCCAATAATAAAGGAAAGACAACGAAAATAGGGATAATAACAAAAGCAATGACTATAAGAAAGATTAAGAAGAAAATTAAGATAAGAGGAATAAACAGGAAAATACAGAGAGAAACAAAAGTATTGGAAGAAGGAAAGACAGAGATAAATGAGAGAACAAGCCAAATATAGAGACTAGAGAAAATTCACCCCTTCTGTACCAGTGACGTCTTTCTTATTTTATTATAACTATATTTAGACGAATTTGTGTAGCTTAGGAAGGATCTGTGGTAGTAAACAGGGTAAAATTAAATAGCTCGAAGCCTGTTCTTTGCTGAATTGCATTTGAATTTGAATTTGAATTGAATTGAATTGAATTGAATTGAATTGAATTTGCACAATTGAATACAATAGTATAAATATAGATATGCTAACATTACCAAGACGTTACCAGAACCGAAGGGGTTAAAAGAACACAAGTGGCTAGAAGGGAGAAACAGGATGTAAACAGGATGGGTTGGAGAGTTACACAGAGTAGGGGTGGGATTGTGTTGCAAGACGGGTGCTACGTACCCTACGTAGAGGAGGTGGTATATACTGAGAGAGATCTTAAAACTCCTTGCGACTTATTATGTTCCAGTAAGTCCACGGAGGCGGGCGCCCGGTATCATTGCCACTGCACCACACAACTGTCAAAACCACACTGCTGGCCGTTAGAATTGTCGGAGAAACCTGGGGTTGCCACCAACCGACAGATCTTCATCTAACTTACCGGACTTACTGAGCTCCATATGACGCTCAATCGCGTCATAAACTTATTGGAGAGGCATGTAGATAAGTCCATATGACACGATCGCGTCATATGAGTTTTTGGTCATAAGTTCCATATGACGCTATCGCGTCATATGAGTCGCAAGGAGTTAATAAATCTTATTATTGTAGTAGCGATAGAATAGTGAGATAATAGATTCTCTCACATTCAACACCCACACTACCTCACCCAAACACACCCAACCAGCTACCCACACATACACTCAACCTCACTTACCCACCTTCATCCACACACTTACCCACACAAACACACACTCACCCACTCTCACACTCTCATTACACACACACACACACACACTCTCATTACAGACACATACACACATACACACACATCTGCTCTTCATTACATCTTTATATGTGCTATGAGTGCCTGTACCGTACCTGATTGCCCTTGATGGCAGGTATATTCCATTTTATCCTCCCTCTCTCTCTCTCATCTCTCAATGTCTTTATTCTCTCTCTCTCTCTCTCTCTCTCTCTCTCTCTCTCTCTCTCTCTCTCTCTCTCTCTCTCTCTCTCTCTCTCTGCATTGTAACATTAATCTAGATAAGTAATTCAAAAAAGCCGAAGACACATCTACAAGAGGAAACAATTTAAAATTATTAGGTCGGAGAGCGAATCTAGATACAACAAAAAATATCTTCACTCACAGTGTAATTGATGAGTGGAACAAACTTCCAAATAAAGTAATAGACAGCTCCTCTATAGATACATTTAAGAAAAATCTAGACTCACTTATTATTGTTTCTATCATTTTGCATACTACTGAAGTCAAGCTGATTGGACGATAATTGCTAGGCAAAGATTTGCTACCTTTTTTTTACCACAGAAAAATTGGTATGGAGTAGGCAGTAATTATCACCGTTATTATTTGTTCAGCTGAAGAGAGCGTTAGAAAAGAAAAAAATAATAATACACAAATAAAAAATAAGAATAATAAACATCACTAAATATGTACCGTACATACTACTAAGGGTGATGGGTTGGACGATTCCAATTAACCCCAAAAGTTACATGCTGCTAAGGCGAAGGGTTGCATGATTTCTTTTTTTTTTTTTTTTTTCCCTTTCTTTTTTTCCAATCTTTCCTGTAAATTCCTTCTGGGGATTTCGAAGCCCAGCAAGGTTAATTACTTCCAACTTTTTCATGTACGGCAATTGCCGGAGGGAACGGAGGGTGGGGAGAGAGCCTTCTTCTTTTCTATCCTTTCCTTCAACTTTCCTTTTCTATCTGATATGCCATCTCTACTAGAATTAAGTCCTGACCACCTAGTTTGGATCGTAAGGTCTGTGTGGCCAGTGTATCTATGTAAATATATGTAAATCTGCTATCCTTATTTTCCACTTTGCATTACTCTCTCATGTGTATTATAGTGTACATCAGTTTGGGATAATTATTGTTAGTCACCTGTTTAGGTCCTATTATTTAAATCTATTGTGACTTCTTCAAATTTTAAAATATTTATATTTATTATATTGTATATAATCATTGTCGATAGGATCAAGTGCTTGCTTTTGCGATTTCCTTAGTTTATTTGTACAATAAATGTAGGTTATTTGTAGGGTAGTAATTGTTAGGGGTCACTTGAAGCATGCTATGCTTACAGGTACCTACTCGATAGCACTATCGTTAGTGAGTTATATTTGTATTTTGTACTATTGTTTTTATCTTGTCAAGTTGCAAATTTGATTTTAATAGAACATTTTGACACTTAATGTAGTTTCTTTATTCATGCAGAGTTTAGTCATATTTACCAGAACGTCCCCGACTTCCCAAATTGACTAATTCCTTGAACGTGACTACAGTGCGTTGTTATTTGTTCGATTAGTTTGCTTGGGAAACAGATTAACTTGCTCATGTAGTAATGTACACCCTATGTGGTGGATTGTGTTCTTTTATTTATAAATCATTATTTTACTTAAGTGTTGTTTCCACATAGCGATTTTGATTAGTTATTTTGTCTTTTTACTGTGTTCGTATACGTTTAGGTTTGTTTATTTTGCAAGTTTTACATTATAATTTAACTTGACTAATTGCACTAGCAATTGATTATGAATTCAACCAATTATATATTAGACTGAAATATTCCTTTAGTCACTCGAATCAATTTCGTTCTTAAATTTAATAAATACTAATTATTATGTAAACATTACACGTAAGCGTGTGTGTATATATATATATATATATATATATATATATATATATATATATTTAACACTGTAGCAAGCCAGTATTTTGAGATGAGTAGATCAAAGAGGAAGACAATCCTTTATAAATAACATCACATGGACGACATGCACGGCACCCCAAATATTTATAAATGTCCAAGGCATATATCACGACCCACCTGCTCTGTTCGGACTCTGCTGACACGAGCTATATACACATACACATACAGCAGGTATATACAGACAGGCACATATGCACTATATACAGACAAACACACAGACAGTCGAACAGGAAGTATATACAGACACACAGACAACAGGTATTTACAGGCAGTCACACATGAGCTATAGACATACAAACACACATAACGTTGGACAGGAGCTATACACAGACAGCAGGTATTTACAGACAGTCACACATGAGCTATATGCAGACAAACGCACAGAACTTCGGACAGGAAGTTTGCACAGACACACAGACAACAGGTATATACAGACAATCACACACACACAGCCGTCTCCTAAATTCAATATTGGACCTGTCGCAGTGATGAGAGGTTAGACTCACAAAATTGCCAATTCTCTATATATTTGTTACCAGGTTTTACTGACTGGTTATGTATTTCTATTCGCTGTGCTTGCTTTGATTAAAATAAGATAACATTAGGCATCGACAGTTATATTTCCTTAAAACCTTGCTAATATATACATGTACAGTTGCCAACTTAAGTTCAGCTCCTCTCCGTGATAGTATACATAGACATATAAATGCGCATGGTTAAATTACGGGTGTTATGCAGTAGCTAACTCATCTGGCTAGTCAACTGATAATTATATGAAGCCACACTCGCAATTCATACTATTTTACTTTCATACATAAGATCACGACGAGGAACATATATTATGTTGGCACCTGTAAGCTATTTTCGGTGTTCCTTTCATCTCTATTTGTAAGAAGGAGACAAAATGCACTATATGAAAGAGTGACCAAATTCAAAGTACTTTAGAGTCATAAGGTCTGGACACACGTAGCCCTTGAAGCAGTTTAATTTGTAGGATGATAGATTCAGCGAGACAGCTCCAGAGTTTAATTTTTGAATGGAACAGAAACTGGAAACATCGGTCCTGTTATGGGGTTGAGAGGGAATGTGTTCAAAGTGGGTGCAACCTACTCATCGTACGGAAGGAAGTATACACTGAAAGCTTAGAAGAACTCTGATTATTTTAATAACTGTATAATATAATATATATATATATATATATATATATATATATATATATATATATATACACGGAGAGAAAGAGAGATTTAGGCAACTTTGCGGAATGTAGGAAATTAGTAAAAGCAGACGAAATACTCATAACTTTTTTTTATTTATTTTTTCTATGTGAATGAGGGAGACAAAAGCCATAACTGCCTGCAGCGAGTGCCTCCCCCAGATTTCAAAGTGTGACAGGGCCGAAATCAAGGGACGTTCGAGCTAAAATGCATGGACACACGGAGTTTGAAGAAATTTAAGTCATAGGAAGAAGGAAAGATTGATTCTAGGAGAGAGTTCCAGAGCTCAGCTGCAGTTGAATAGAAGAAAGTCTGAGAATAACGTTTCCCTCTTGGGTTGGAGAGTTGCACAGAGTAGGGGAGGGACTGTGTTGCAAGGCGGGTACTACGCACCCTACTTAGAGGAGGTGGTATACACTGGGAAAGCTCCGAGGAACACTAATTATTGTAGTAGCGATAGAATAGCGAGAGAGATGCAACAGTGCGGCGAAGAGAGAGAGATTGCAGAGAGTTGGTGAGTGGACGGGACTTAATGATACGAAAGGCTTTTCTTTCTACTATATCTAGGAGTGCAGTGTGAGAGGATCCTCCCCACACATGTGAACAATACTCAATACAGACACACTGTGCCCCTGCACAGAGCAAGAAGCTGCACAGGGGGTAAAGAACCCCTTGAGGTGGTTGAGCACACCCAGCTTCTGGGAGGCTGCCTTAGCGAGACTGGTAATATGGTCTTTCCATGTGAGAGCAGAAGAAAAAGAGACACCGAGAACATTGAGAGAAGATGAAAGGTTGATTTTTGTATTGTTGAAGAATAAGGGATAGTCCCCTGGAGGTTCCTTACGGGTAGTACGATGGATAAGTTGAGTTTTGGAAGCATTAAATGCAACAAAGTTTTCTCTACCCCAATTAGAAATAGTAGCTAGATCAAAAGATAAGTATTTTATGGCTTCATTACGTTTACTTTTGAGGGATTGCTGGCTGGGGCGTTCTGGAAAACTAATTGAGTGGTGTAAGGTAGAGTCGTCTGCATATGCATGGATGGGACTGGATGTACAGTTGAGAATATAATTTATGAAAATTAGAAAGAGAATAGGAGATAGGACAGAACCCGGAGGAACACTGAAGTTGATAGGATGAGGAAGTGAGCGATGGCCGTCCACAACCGCGGCTATGGAACTGCCGGAAAGGAAATTAGAGACAAAGGGACAGATGGAGGGACAAAAACCAAAGGAGGGCAGTTTGGAAATTAAAAGATTTGTGCCTGACTCTATCGAAGGCCTTCGATATGTCTAGTGCAACAGAATAAGTCTCACCGAAGTCCCGAAAGTTGGATGACCAAGAGTTAGTAAGATATGAAAGAAGATCACCAGTAGAGCGACCCTTAAGGAAGCCATACTGGCGATCTGAGAGCAGATTATGAGAAGAGAAATGCTTAAGACATTTGGAAGCAAGAATAGTTTCAAAAACTTTAGAGATACAAGAGATGAGAGCAATTGAACGATAGTTGGAGGGTTGAGATTGGTCACCCTCCTTTGAAACAGGTTGACTGAGAGCAAACTTCCAGCAAGAAGGAAAGACGTTAGAGGAGAGACAGAGACGAAAGAGTTTGCCTAGGCAGGGGGTCAGCACGGAAGCACAGTTTTTAAGTACAACAGGAGGAACACCGTCCGGACTGTACACCTTCTTAGTATTAAGCCCAGAGAGGGTAGAAAGTACATCTTTAGAAGAGATTAGGATATTAGGCATAAATAGGAGAGAGGGGGGTGGAGAGGGAGGAATAGCACCGGAATCATCCAAGGTAGAGTTTCTGGCAAAAGTTTGAGCAAAGAAATCAGCTTTTTCAGAGGAAGAAGTGATGGTTGTGCCATCAGAGTGGAAAAAAGGAGGGAAAGACGAGGAAGAGAAGTTGTTGGAGAGGTTTTTGGCTAGATGCCAGAAAGCTTGGGAAGAGCTAGAGTTGGATAGTTCAGTGCATTTATTATTGATGAAAGAGTGTTTGGCAAGGCGAAGAACAGATTTGGCTTGTTTCCGGGCAGAAACATAGGAAGAATGAGATTCTTGAGTTTCAAGGCGTCGGTACCGTTTGAATGCTTCCTCCTTGTTGTGGACAGCAGTAGAACAAGCGTGAGTTAACCATGATTGTTTTGCATTAGACTGAGAGAAAGAAAATGGAATGTACGCCTCCATGCCAGAGAGGATTACCTCGGTAATGCGTTCAGTACTCTCCGAGGGTCCTCGGCCACGGAAGCAGAAGTAATTCCATGGGAAATCAAAGAAGTACTGCCGGAGAGCCTCTCAGTCGGCAGCGCCAAAGTGCCACAAGCACCGCCGGCTGGGAGGATCGGATGGCCGTACTGAAGAGATAGGACAGGTGATGTAGATAAGTTTATGGTCGGAGGAGCCCAAAGGAGAGAAAAGATTGACAGTATAAGAAGAAGGGTTAGAAGTCAGAAATAAGTCAAGAATGTTGGGCCGACCTCCGAAGCGATCCGGGATACGGGTGGGTTGCTGGACCAGCTGCTCTAGGTCATTTATGATAGAAAAGACGTAGGCTTGTTCACCATCTTTGTCAGTAGAGTGAGAGGAGAGCCATTGGCGGTGGTGAAGGTTGAAATCTCCTAAGATGGAGATTTCAGAGAAAGGAGAGATGGATAGAATGTGTTCCACTTTAGAGTTTCGATAGTCGAAGAATTTGGGAAAGTCGGTAGAGTTAAAGAAAAGATAGACAGCTCAGAAATATTTAGTATCCGAATGACAGGATAGTTTGAACCATAAAGTTGAGAATTCAGAGGAGTCGAAATCGGGAACACGAGAGCAAGTGAGTTTGTTGTTCACGTATGCACAACATCCGCCTTTGGCTTTGAAACTAGGATAGAGAAAGTAGGAGGATACAGAGAAGGGGCTATTGGAAGCTGTGTAAGATACCTGGGTTTCGGTGAGGAAAAGAAGATCTGGTTTGGTGGAGGAGAGATGGTGTTTGACGGAGTGAAAATTAGAGGAAAGGCCGCGAATATTGCAAAGGTTGATAGTAAGAGTGAGAGGCTGTGGTCCAGATCATTTATTGGGGTCGTCAGGGGAAAGTCGGGCAGGTGTGTGGGTATTTATGGTCCCCCCCCCCCCCCCCTTGGGGGCTCCGAGACTGGCCTGTGTTCATCATGTTTTTGTTTTACTAATTTTGAACTGTATGCTTGACATTGCTTGTAGTTATCTTTCGCACAAACATTTGAAAAATACATAAGACAATTTTCCCTACTATACTATAATACTACAGGCATAGTAAACACGGATATATTGACTGTCCATAGTAAGTTAAACGGTTTGACAGTACCCAGTACCGTAGACTTTATATAAAAATCGTCCATCGGTAAAGAATCGTGAAGTTTATTCTGTCAACGTATTTTTGACATATTATTTTGTCATATAGGACATTCTCTACCTCTATCTATCTACTCTCTTTCTCTCTCTCTAAAAAAATACTCATAAGACCCCTACATAATCAAATAGTAGAGGATTGTAAACAGGGATATGTTGACGGTCTATAGCAAATGAAATCTAACGTATGAGCCCCGTAGACATTTTCCATAGTCTCTCTCTCTCTTTCTGTTAGCTCCTCTTCTTTACTTTTTATTACCTTAAAGGCCCACTGGCATCGACAAAGGGCGTGTGTGTAGATCACTTTATATTGTGTGTGTGTGTGTGTGTGTGTGTGTGTGTGTGTGTGTGTGTGTGTGTGTGTGTGTGTGTGTGTGCGTATGTGTGTGTGTGTGTGTGTGTGTGTGTCCCCTAGACAGGTAATGATGATCTGAGCGTACAACCAATATCACGGGCCATTGTGTGGGTCAATCTCAGGCCTACCTGGACGGGACTCCACCAATCAAGAGCCAGGCCTCGCTTACGTCTAGAAAATACTACCCTAAAGGCTTAAATGTAGTGAATCAAACTTAAAGGGAGTGGTTTCAAGTATTATTATTATTATTATTATTATTATTAGTAGTAGTAGTAGTAGTAGTAGTTGTAGTAGTAGTAATAGTAGTAGTTTAGTTCAATGTTTTATTTCGTACAGATATACATAAATACAAACATTACATTAGTAGTAGTGGTAGTGATAGTAATAGTAGTAGTATTAATAGGACTTAGGTTTGGTCACGAAGAGGATAATCTTGGGCCAGTATATTATGAGAGGGTTTTTAAAGAAGGACTAGGATATTATCGAAAAAGGCAAATTAGTGACTTATATTGTTCACCTAGCCTAAACTAACCACACTGTTTGTACTAAAGCCTATTATACATCTGCACTATTGTAGCAAATATATTATAACCAGTAGAGATCGGACAGAGACAGTTTGTTTGTCGAGAATCGAAGATGGTATTTGCAATATCTGCCCTAACCATTTGACCGAAAAGAGAGAGAGAGAGAGAGAGAGAGAGAGAGAGAGAGAGAGAGAGAGAGAGAGAGAGAGAGAGAGAGAGAGAGAGCGGGTGGGGGTGGGGGAGGGGGGGGGGGGGGCATTAGCCACTTAAAAGGACATAGAGACCATGTCCAGGAGACTGTTATCGACTCTCATTTTGACCATTATAATGTCTTTTTAGCGACCTTCTAACTCGCAAATGAAATCAACATACTTCTTAATTGGAAGTAATATGACTATATGAGCATGGAAAGTTATGATCTGTTAAAAATTAATAAAGTCGCAGATCATAATATGTCTGTGTTGACTATCAGGTCCAGGATGTTATTTTTGTTCGCGGTATGTTTTTTTTTTTTTTTTTTTTTTTTTTTTTTTTTTTTTTTTTTTTTTTTAACTGTACGGGGAGATTTATATTGATTTTGTATTTATATACATATTGTTACGTATCTTGATTTATAAGTGGTTAACTAAATAAATAAAGACAGAACAGTAAATATGAATGAGTAGCAAAACAGCTGAAGGCCAAAAGAACGTAAAATATTAAAGTTAGGTCTGTTGTCACTTGCTTTCCCTCAGTTGTTGGGACAGTTAACCTTTATACTCTGATACACTTCAATTATATTTAATCAGTAAACCATATAAAGTTATATTGAATGTTAATATGAAAGAGGCTATTAATTACGAATACAAAAGTTCGGTATGTAAGCAAAGTTTTAAGACACTAGAATATCTCAATTAATCTTGATTATCAGCAAAGTATTAAGATCTTTTATATATAATTAATTTAAGTTTGTTAACCCTTTAAAGATTGTTCTACTCTGTATATTATCTCTTTATTCTTAGTTTAATATTATTATTCTCCTTTAGTATTTCATCTTATTTATTCTTATTACTGAAAGACATTTGACTACATAAAAATGGTAAGGAAATATTATAAAGTCACATATAAAATGGAATTGTATTTATAAACGTAATAAAGGTATTTTACATGTAATCAAAATATATGATTCTCCAATCCAATCTATATGATTTCTCCAATCACAAAAACTTAAATGAAATGAGTGTAGGTTTTCGACATACCTCTGGTTAATTAATAGTCACAAATAATCCCTAACTAACGTGTAAGAGGTCGCTATGGGACACAACTTAACACATAATAATATACAAGCCTTTGAAGTCTGTCTCGTCTCACCACCACTCTGCTCGATTCCCCAGCTAAGAAAGTACTGCTTTTATGAATGAATGAATGATGTGGGGAGAGGCCTCACGAGTGATGAAAGTAGAGTTGGAAGTTCAAGGTAAAGTGGTGAAGGATGAAGAGTTGGAGAGGTAAAAGCTTGCAGGCGATCTGCATTGCTGTTTTTTAATTTTGGTTGAGTGTCATTTCACTGTAGAAGACTTCTCTGGTGCAGACATTTCGAGAACTGGCTCTGGATCTATGGTGAGGGACGTTTTCCTTCTGCCGTAGCTGCCTTGATCTTCTTCGACAGCTCAGCGAAGGTCTTCTGGATCTCGTCGGCAGTGGCCCCCAAGTCGATATCTCCATCATCTGCCTCGATCTTCTCCACGTCGATTTCTTCTCCGATGGTGGACTCGGTGTACTCTGTCGACGCAGGGGAGGAGGCTGCCACCGGATGGTTAGTGGTAATTGGTGATGGAGTGGAGGCTGCTGCAGGTCCTGCACAGTTGGCTGGTGATGGTGGTGGAGAGTCAGAGACTGCTGCAGCAGGAAGTGGTGGCGTGGGCTTTGAGAGAGGCTTATGGAGATCAAGATACCTTCTCGGGTGGCTTCTTGGCCTCATTGCCTGACTCGGTATGAGGCTGGGTGGTGAAGATGGTCCTGGAAGAGGCGGGATGATGATGGGAGGGAGGTTGTTTGCCTTCAGGAGTGTAGGAAGAGACTCCTGAAGCAGCTTGTGATCCCCTTTGTAGAGGGTCACTGCAGTTGTCACAACAACCTGGACCAAATCCGGTGTTGTGCAACTAACTGCTGCTGTGGCTTGGTGGTAACCCTCCCTCTTGCCTCTTCTACCATGTCTTGAACCCTTCAGGATCGCTCCATCAGGGCCCATGACGTTGATGGCTTCATCTCCTCTCCTTCTCCTCTTGATGTTGAATGTTACCCTCTCGTTGGTGGCAAGAGAGGGCACTGGATGGAGAGGATTAGGGTTGGAGATACCTGTGAAGTGAACAAAAAATATCCCCTTTACTGTAGGTAATGAATCCAAACCCCTTTTTAACGTGGAACCATTTGACATGGCCCGTGAGGTTGGTGGTGGCACTGGAACACACAGCAAGATTGGTGGGTGGCTGTGCTGTGGTTGGCTGAGAATACCTCAATACTGCTTTTAACTATCAAATCTCCGGCTTATATATCATTTCTCGGACCAAGCTAATCCAATCAGAAGGCAGGAAACAGGTGCCGGATCCAATGATTTACAGGCTTCTGGTGTCAGCCATTCACAGACGAGAAGCAGGTGAACAAGGCCGCGTGAGTGGAGGGGCAGTAGGGAGAAGGGGGGCTGGTTCCACCTCGTCCAGTAGTTCCCCCCCCCCCCCCCCATACTGTGGAATGTCACGTCCACACCAAACTTGGCTGGTTTCTCTCTCTCTCTATCTCTCTCTCACGTAAGCAGGGTGAGTTGTTGCCACGAGGTAGTAATTGTAAAGTCACGTTCAACAGGTTGGTCTGGTCACATGACATCCGGTCGGTACGGATGTTACACCTCCACCGCTAGAAAAGAGTTCAAGAGGAGGAAAGTATATGACACATTTTTAGACTCTTAACAGACAATCTGCTAACACATTCTGGACCCCCTTAATATGTTTGACATATAAGGCATACTCCTGCAGGAACAAGCTCCATTGTGTCAGTCTTTGATTCTTGTTTTGGAACTTGTGCAAAAACTTTAATGGGTGATGGTCAGTATATCCTTTTGAAATTATATTAAATAATCACATAATTAAGCATCTTCAGAATAATAAATTAATTAGTGATAGGCAATATGGTATTAGACGATGTCGATCAACTGCAGACATTCTTTGCCTTCTTACGCATCAAATCAACCAAGCTACAGACCAACATGGTGAACACATACAATAGCACTGGATATATCAAAGGCATTTGATAGAGTCTGGCATCAATCCTTATTGTCGAAGATGTCACACTACGGCCTTGCATCATTAGTTCCACTAATTTCTTCATAACAGAAAAATATGTGTAATGGTAGATGGCCTTTATTCTCAATTTCACTCAATAAATGGTGGTGTTTCCCAGGGATCAGTTTTGGCCCCAACTCTGTTCCTCATTCATATCAATGATCTCATATCTACCACTCATAATCCAATACATTCCTACGCAGATGACTCAACACTCCACAGTTCCTTCACATTTACCAATTGTTTCACCCAACCCGATCTTATAATTTCAAAAATAAACACTGCAATTTCTCTGAACCAGGACCTTTCTAGAATTAATGAATGGGGACAAAAGAATCTAGTTTCCTTTAATGCACAGAAAACCAAGTACATTCAATTTTCTAACCGACAGAATCTCACTGACTCCCATATATTTTTTAATTATGTAAATATTCCCACTTCCCCTAGTATTGACATTCTCGGTGTAACATTAACTACTAACCTGAGCTGGACACATTATGTTAGAAGCATTGCTAAGAATGCCTCTAAAAAACTGGGACTCCTGTACAGAGTTCGAGAATTCTTCACTGACGAGCAGTTGGCCGTAATATAAAAAAGTCATGTGCGTTCTCAGATGGATTACTGTTCACCTCTGTGGAGTGGAAGTGGAGTGGTTGCATTGAGGCAGTTGGAAAAATTCAAAATAAAGCTATTAGATTAATAAATAACCCTGCAATCACACAGGACCTTCCTACATTATCCATACGAAGAAACGTTGCATCCCTTGCATTATTCTAGATATTTTCACAGCAATTGTTCCGAGGAACTTGCTTCAATTGTGCCGCCTCTCCACATCTTTCCCCGTAGAACTAGGGCAGCTAGAAGTGCCCATGAATTTACACTTTCTCCTCCACAATGCAGAACTTCTGCTTATCAAAATTCATTTATCCCCAGAACTACTACTCTTTGGAATTCACTTCCCTCGAGTTGTTTTCCACAAACTTACAATCTACAACAGTTTAAATCCAGTTGTTACAAACATTTTATGAATGGAGGATGCCTTTAGGCACATGGACCTTTTTTGTTTTATCTGTGTTTGTCCTTCCTCCGTTCATTGTCTCTTTAAAAAAACAAAAAAACAATATACAGTAATGGAACCAGGGGCAGATTGAACATAAACACTAAAATATTGGAGGGACACAATCAATGCTAACAGCTCCTTTTCTATTACAGAGTAATTACGTTGAGCAGAATTTAACTTTTTACTAAAATAGCAAATAGGATGCAACACATTACAGTCATCCTCCTGGAGTAACACTGCTCCGACCCCAGTATTACTTGCATCAACAGCTAGGGAGAAAGATCTGGTGAAATCAGGGGAACGGAGAACATGATAGTTAGATAGAATATATTTAGTAGCACTGAAAGGCTCCTCACAATCGGAGGACCACTCAAACTTCACATCCTTACGGAGAAGATCTGTTAAAGGTGCTGTTAACCTTGAGAAATTTAAAATAAACCTCCTGTAGTATCCAATCATCCCTAAGTATCTTTGGATTTCTTTCTTATTGGTAGGTGTTGGAAAATTAGAAATTGACTCTACTTTAGCATGAGGAGGTGCAACCTGACCCTGTCCTGCTATATATCCAAGATATTGGACAGTATTCTTAATGAAAGTGCACTTTTTTAAGTTCACTACAAGATTTGCTTCCGCAAGGTTAGCAAAAAGCAGTCTGATTTGTTTGAGATGTTCTTCCCATGTATGGGAAAAAAGAAGGATATCGTCAATGTACACCACACACCCAGGTACCCCTTCAGTCACCTGATTCATGAGGCGCTGAAAGATTGCTGGAGCGTTTTTCAGGCCATAAGGCATTACTTCACAGCAGAAGGCTTGATTGTTTACCACAAAACATGAGATCTCCCTTCTCTGGGTGTAAGAGGTACTTGCCAATATCCTTTCATAAGGTAAATTTTACTTATAAAACTGGCTGTGCCAATCTGGTCAATACAATCATTAATCCGTGTCAGTGGATAAGTATCATTCTTTGTTACGGCATTGACTTGTCTATAGTCCATACAAAATCTATAACTCCCGTCTGGCTTAGGCACAAGTGTGACCGGACTACTCCACTGGCTTAAGGCTCTAGTAATTATGGCATTGGACAACATGAAATCTAATTCAACTACTCTGGTGCTGTGGTGAGACACGGTATGGGGATAATTTTATGGGTGCTGCATCCCCGACATCTATATCATGCACAGCCAATGAGGTGAGCCCTGGAGTATCACGGAACACACTGGGAGACTGTGATAAAACATTGATTAGTTCGTTAGCTTTCTCTGAGGGAAGATGACATCATTTAGTTGGTAATTCCCCCCAAGCTACTGAATTATATCTAAAGTTGGATAGACCACAAGATAAGTCAAAATCGATACCTTCAGGATCTGGGACAGTCTGCTGCGGGATCTGTGGGTAAGGACTACAAACATCACCCGCACCAGGATGTCCACAGGTCCTTATTATTGCCACAGCAGGAGAATCTGGAGGAGAGGAGTCAGGGGACCTATGATAGGGTTTTATGTGAAATACTTGCTTAGGCTTCCTCCTGTCTGGGGTAGCCACTAAGTAGTCAGTAACACTCACCCTTTTTACTACTTTATATGGTCCTCTGAATTTTGCTGATAAAGGTTGGCAGAAAAGGGGAATGAGAACCAAGACCTCATCACTGGGCTGAAACTCCCTCACACGGGCTCTTTTATCATACCATACTTTCGTGGTGTCTTTAGCCACTCTTAGATTTTGTGCTGCAAACTCGCACGAAGATCTCAGCCGGGTTTTGAACTCTGACACATACCTGAGGAGATTTTGGTTCCCTTCCTGACCAACTTGGCTGTCCTGTAATAGCTGCAAAGGGCCACGTACCTGGTGACCGAAAACTAGTTCATTAGGTGAAAAACCCAGAGATTCAGTTGGAACCTCACGGGTGGCAAACAAGAGAAAAGGTACCCCCTTGTCCCAATCACCTCCAGTTTCCTCACAATATTTTCTTAACATTGTTACAACCGGGACTCGTATAAAACAAGGGCTCTTAATCATTGGACTAGAAAGGCGCACAGCCACAACGGTAACACTAGATCCAACCCTCGAACTTATAATGCCGGCGCACAAAAACACCTATACCCTCCAGAGTTAAATCTGCAATAGCGGGGTATCCTATAACTCGGTATAAATGCACTACTACTACAGGCTGATGATCTCTGATACAGCCTGATCACAACAACATACAATTACGTTAATAATATATACAAGGAAAAAGATAGAGAGCTTAATTAAATCACTGTAATGATTTAATGCAAGCAAGAAGAAGGTATAATTAAAGTTGCTCTAAACAATAATAAACTGTCACTCCTATATTAAAGAAAGTGAATGAAAGTCCTAAAGCATTGAACAGGAATCTTCTGAAGAAAGTCTGATGCTGCTTAAGATGATCGAATCGGATTTTGAACTGTTATATAAAGCAGGAACAGGATATGACAAGTGTATAGACATACAGTGTTAACTGGCACGGGAATAATGATAAATGCGCAATAGTATTAACTCCAACAACAAAAGAAGTACTTCCTCAGGCAACGCAAAAGCCTGCTCAGGTTGTGCAACTCAACAACAACCAAGGCTTACAATCAACGTGAATAACAATGCTGCATACATAACATAAGAGCTTATAATCCTAATCGGGTGTCTGCTAGGCGAATAAAGTCTACCTGGGATGTAGTAGGCTAGGAAACAATGGCTGAGCAATCGGCTCGTAGCCTAGCGAGGTCCTTAAGACTGTGCGGCCAAATTACGTTAATTGACGGGGTGCTCTCTTGAGAGATCCAGATCGCTAGTATCTGGTTCTCTCCTGGCGACCCTCTCAAAGTCAAAGCAAAACGAGTTAGCACAGTGTTGGGTGGTAGAGGCAAAAGCTCTCACTCGCAACACAGTGCTAAACTCACAAGGTACACAGTCAGAAAGACAACCTAGGCTTCCCACGTATCCGTTGCGATTGTACAGGTTCAACAAAACCTGGTACACATCGGAAATCACAACACCAATAGCCTCACCCCAGTCTAGCATTAAATAGCCCAGCAGACAACCAAGATATAGGTAGGGAGACACCGCGAGTGTGTCGAACCTCTACAGACAAAATGTAAACCCCTCCAAAATGTCTAACTAAACATGGAATATCTGAGAGCTTCAGCATATAATACGATGGCCGATATATGAAATCGTGCAGAACCAAAGGGGAGTTATGATGTTAAATAGATTGGAAGAATGAGAAGTAAAAAGTTGAGAGAGAGAGAAAGTGTTCTATAGGTGGAAGTCGGGGACAGGTGGCAAGGGAGATGTTAAGGGTATGCTGGTCAGGCAAGCTCTGAGCAAGGAAGGCACAAAGACAGCAGGGAGAGCGGGGGTACTACCTCCTTCCGCGGCAGGAGGGCGGCAACGCGGCCAGCCAGCCACTCAGAGGGCCCGGCCGTGGCATGACGTCACCGAGACAACGTGTAACACTCCGCGAACAACACTCTGCCTCCTGCACTTACTCACTCACACTCTCTAGCTGTATCATTCAGCCTTATACATTAAACTTATAACTCATGATATAAAATAGAATGCCTTGTCAGAGATGAAAATAAAGACCATTTCTATACTGCCTGTGACATGACGATTCACAAGAAAGAAAGTACAACATTGTAGATAGACTGTAGCCAAATTCATTGCCCTGGCGAGTGCTAGTGGCTACCGGGAGGCGATTCTGCCAACGCTGGTAGGCGTCACAACATAGACTTTAGAGTTTGATGGTATCGTTCGAGGACCCCTTAACTCTCTGAGTGGTTGGAGCTGGACTTCACATGGTCGATACCCAATTCCTTCAGTGACTGCTGAAATACATTGGAAGTGAAATTAGTACCTTGATCATTCTGCACCTCATGGGGGAAACCCATTCTGGTGAAGAATTTGAGCAGTTCCTTAATAACTGTTTGAGCTGAAGTATTTCTTAAAGGTATAGCTTCTGGGTATCGAGTTGCCATGTCCATTATAGTTAACAAATATATATGTCCCTGCAGGTGTGACACACTCTACAGAACTCCACTACATCTGCACGCATTCCTGGCCAGTAAAAGTGGGCTCTAATGTGATCTAAGGTTTTCCTCACACCTAGGTGCACTGCTAAGGGCCATTGCTAGTATATCTCTCCGGCAAGGTTTAGGAACTACTACCTGATGTACGTCCCATGCCCCGTCATCAATAGGTCTATGTGGCGGTCTCCACCTACACCATAAAACTCCTTTCTTCATATAGAAGCATTCACCCTTCTCCTTCTCACTCTCCTCTTCACTCACGGCACTGGCAGCTAACTCCTTACACTCACTGTCATCTCGCTGCAACTCTACCAGGCCACTAGGACAATTAGGAGGGGTGTCATGATCATTTGGCTCATGGTTAGCCATAAAGGTGTCAGACAGATCTACTTCAGTCTCCACATCAGGCACAATTAGAGCATCATTCGCTACTCTTACATCCCTTCTATCTACCTTCACAGGTGGTACAATTATATCTGAGGGAACTGCTACTTGTCCATAGATCGAGTGACAGCACACACAGGGAAAATCTTTGGCATCTCCTTCTCGAGCTCACCGATCAGTGGGTCGTCAACAGGGGAAAGTGACAAAATGGCGTCTATTCGGACCCTCTCATCAGCCACATTATTCCCTAAAAGGAGTGTTACCCCAGGCACAGGGATGTCCTGAGGCCTACACAAAGCTATACAGGCTTCACCCTTCAGCAAATCACACTCAATCTCACCATTCACCAAGTTAGCAGAAAATTTACCTCCAGCACTTCTCATTATTACTGATTCGCCAGTTGGGCATTCACAAAAAGGATTCACCATGAGGGTGCTAGTAGAACCAGTATCTCTCAAGATATTTACCTCATGTACACAACCATTTATTTTCACACATCCAAATGAAATAAAGGGACGGTAGCTATCCTGAACTGTTGGAGACACTAAGACAGGTTTAACCCTTGCAGGTTGTACCACACATGCTACTATACCATTTCCTGTCTGATTTATGTTAGCTAGGTACTCCTGCCATCGAGAGTCCTGCGTCAAAGGCACATTTGGGTGGTTTTGGTTATTTGGGGAGGCAGTTACTGAGGCTACTGTCGGCCCCGATCTCTCGGCTCTCTCCTTAGCCCAACACTGATAAGCTAAGTAGCCTCTCTTGGATACATTCCCCTTGTAAGCATTTTTATTATTGGTTTGGGCCCCACCTCTGTTACCATTACCAGGAGTCACATACTTAGTTGGGGGATCATTTTTAGTTTGGCTTACGTGGAGAGACGTTACAGGCTTTTGCGAGTGACTAGATTTATCAGATTTGTGATTGGAGAACTAATTTTTATCATAAGGCTTTTTCCCACGAAATTTGTTGTATGGTACATACGTATCAGCCATTTCTGCAGCTTTGGCAAGAGTTTCTACCTTTTTCCCTCTCAAATGATAGGCTACTGATGAATCTACCTTCCATAGGAAGTTCTCAAGCAAGATTAACCCTTTATTGGCGGCGCGCAACTTATGTCGTTTGAAAGAAATTTGGACTAAGTGGCGGTTCACAAATTATGTCGTGTGCCATTTTCAGCACGTAATGTTACAGAGAGAGAGCTGAGCGGTGTGAGGAGCGTAGTAAGGCTATGACCGTCGCACACCACCGCGGTGGGCCAACTGAAGTGAAAACCACCCTTCTTTCCCCCCTCACACTCGCTGCACAGGGAATTATGTAGGGAAAGTACCTAATTACATGGTTTTTGCACTCGTGTTGCGCGATCGTTGCAAGAAAACTAGCGGTCGTACAAGGATGGTTGGGGTGTAATTGGAAAGCTCTGTTCATGCACTTTCAGGGATAGATACTTGTTTTACGCTCTGGGTCTTATTTAGGCATGAAAATGATCACGTAAAAACCCTATTTAGGGTAAAAACACCCCGCTGGGCGGTACATATAAATTACCGCCTAGGCCGCTCGTTAGGTGTTAACTCTTTCAGACCCTTAACCCTTGTCTATCGGGGCCCGACTTAAGTCTGTATCTAAAAAGCTGGACAATGTGGCAGGGCCCAACTTAAGTCTGTGTGCAATTTTGGCGCAATATTGGCTCTGAAAGAGAGCCGAGCAGTGGGAGGAGCATAGGTTACCTCAAGACCGCTCGCCACGACCGTCGTGGGCCCACTGACATTTACTCCACTGTACTCCACCCTCTCTCACTCGCTACACACGTAATTATGTAACAAAATGACCGTATTTTAGCGATTTTGCCTTTCGGTTGCACGATCGTTGCAAGACAACCAGTGATCGTAGAAGGATGGTTCGGGTGTCATTGGAAAGCTCAATTTACGCCCTTTCAGGGATACATACTTGTATTACGATCTGGCTCTTGTTTATGCATGAAAAAAAGCACGGAAACAACCCCATTTATGGTAAAAAAAAACGCTGGGCGGCACAGTCAAATGTACTCCACCACCCGCTCTTAAGGTGTTAAACTCAGTGACATTCTTACTTGTTAGCCAGTTATTTAAACCTTTGTTCATGGCCTGGCAAACACGGTATGAGTTTCCTCGAATTTTGTATGAGTCTTTCTGAAAGTCTGTCTATATGCTTCAGGCAGCAGTTTGTAGGTTTTTAGAATGGCTGCTTTGAGATGGTCATAGTCTTGCCGAACCTCAGACTCTACTGAAATGTAAGTTTCCCGACCTTGTCCTGTCAACACCGTTTGCAACATAAATGGCCACCGATCCCATGTCCACCCCATACAGGTAGCAACCTCCTCGAACAACACAAAAAAGTTCTGAACATTGTCTTCGGTGAACGGGGGAATTACACTAGTCATGGTTAATCCCGGAGGGGGAGCAAGCACATGGTTTTTGGCCTCGGTTTGAGCAGTTAATTGGGCCATGCGATATTGATGATCTAGCTCTAGCTGAGTTTGGGCTTGTTGTGCCTGGGCTTGTTGTGCCTGTATTTGAGTTGAGTTTGCGCTTGCAGCTGAGCGTCTGCCTGGGCAGGATTTAACCAAGCTAAATCAAGATATTGCTCAGGGGTAAATCCCTCTGGCAAATGCTCACCAAACCGCATCTATATCTCATGACCGAGTCTTCCACCAACCGCTCCATTTGGCTCACCGCCCTCGACTCAGTTATGCTCACCGCCCTTGTCTCCGTTAAGCTCACCGCCCTCATGAATCCCAAATAATTCTGACTTTATGATCTGTGCTATTTCAGGTTTTGACATGTCCGAGACCGTTAGCTCTAGATACGGGGCTAGTACTGTTAACTCTGCCTTGGACAAGTGATCGATGTCATCGGCAACGGGTGACGATTCTAAGAAATTCTTAACATCTTCCTTATTAATAATTTCAGGCATGATTATGATATGATATAAACTTTGTGAAACTTATACAAAACGTATCCTGGCAAGGTCGCCAGTTAATCTGTTACGTATCTTGATTTAGATGTGGTTAACTAAATAAATAAAGACAGAACAGTTAATATGAAAGTGTAGCAAAACAGCTGAAGGCCAAAAGAACATAAAATATTAAAGTTAGTTCTGTTGTCACTTGCTTTCCCTCAGTTGTTGGGACAGTTATCCTTTATACTCTGATACACTTCAATTATATTTAATCAGTAAACTATTTAAAGTTACATTGCATGTTTTAATATGAAAGAGGCTATTAATTACGAATACAAAAGTTCGGTATGTAAGCAAAGTTTTAAGACACTAGAATATCTCAATTAATCTTGATTATCAGCAAAGTATTAAGATCTTTTATATATAATTAATTTAAGTTTGTTAACCCTTTAAAGATTGTTCTACTCTGTATATTATCTCTTTATTCTTAGTTTATTATTATTATTCTCCTTTAGTATTTCATCTTATTTATTCTTATTACTGAAAGACATTTAACTAAATAAAAATGGTAAGGAAATATTATAAAGTCACATATAAAATGGAATTGTATTTATAAACGTAATAAAGGTATTTTAGATTTAATAAAAATAAAAATCAGTGAAAGTTATGATAGAGTTCAGGATCGTTTTGCATACGTTCTGATTTCACTAAAGTACAAATTAAAGTTTAGTAGGCTTAGGCCTTTATAATGCCTATTCCGAATAATAGTCAGGTAAGTATTTAACTTATACAAGGCATAATAATTAATTATGAATGACAATAGCTTTACATCAAGTTAGTTAATTGTTAATAAATAAAGTAGAATATTCAATCACAAATCATCTCTGAATCAAACATTAATTATAATCACCAAAATTAAACAGTAATTCAAAATATATATCTCTGCAATTAAATTAAACATATATGATTCTCCAATCCAATCTATATGATTTCTCCAATCACAAAAACTTAAATGAAATGAGTGTAGGTTTTCGACATACCTCTGGTTAATTAATAGTCACAAATAATCCCTAACTAACGTGTAAGAGGTCGCTATGGGACACAACTTAACACATAATAATATACAAGCCTTTGAAGTCTGTCTCGTCTCCCCACCACTCTGCTTGATTCCCCAGCTAAGAAAGTACTGCTTTTAACTATCAAATCTCCGGCTTATATATCATTGCTCGGACCAAGCTAATCCAATCAGAAGGCAGGAAACAGGTGCCGGATCCAATGATTTACAGGCTGCTGGTGTCAGCCATTCACAGACAAGAAGCAGGTGAACGAGGCCGCGTGATTGGAGGGGCAGTACAAAGGAGTACAAAGGAAATCAAGCAACAACAGATATAGTGACCCTTCTAGGCTGCTTGTCCTCCAAAACACTGAGGATCAAGTGTCCAAACAGTGGTTTAGAGTGGGTAAGGGAACATTGGAAAGGGAACTACTGCCCTGGACTAATGTCCGTGGCAGGATTAGGAAGTTAGTAGGGGACAGATGGGTTAGTAACTGAGGGGGGATAAAATAAATTTATTCATTTACAAACGCAGTCAGTCGCGGGTTTGATGCGAGATATTTGTCTAAGCGGAGTTTAAATGAATCAACGGTGCTGCAGTCTATAACGTCTCGGGGAAGCCCATTCCACAAGTTGACAACTCGATTGAAGAAGAAGTTCTTAGATTTGTGTGAGTTAAAAGATTTACCAATAATTTTGCAACCGTTTCCCCGCGTGTAAGTAGATTGGTCGATAGTGAAGTACTTACTACAGTTCATATTGTCAATGCCTTTGATGATTTTGAACACTTGAATTAAGACACCTTTTAACACCTTACGAGCGGCCTATGCGGTTTATTTATGTGTACCGCCCAGCGGGGTGTTTTTAGCCAAAATAGGGCTGTTTACGTGATCATTTTCATGCCTAAATAAGACCCAGAACGTAAAACAAGTATCTATCCCTGAAAGGGCATAAACAGAGCTTTCGAATGACACCATAACGATCCTTGTATGATGGATAGTTTTCTTGCAATAACCGTGCAACGCGAGTGCAAAAAGCAGGTAATTCGGTACTTTCGGTACATAATTGAGTATGTAGCGAGTGAGAGAGGGAGGAGGAGCTGAGATTTGTGTCAGTAGGTTCGCCGCGGTGGTCTGGAGCAGTCATACGCTCGCTAGTCTCCTGCCACCACTTGTCTCTCTCTCTCAGCCACATTACGTGCTGAAATTGCCACTCGAGTTATGTCGAGCGCCGCCACATAGTCCAGCTTTATTTAACTCGACTTAAGTGGTGGGCCGCTTTTTAAGGGTTAATCTGCGCTGGGTTAAAGGAAATAGATTTAATTCTCTAAGACGCTCTTCGTATGGTTTGTTCTTTAGGCTAGGTATAATTTTGGTAACTCTACGTTGAACTCGTTCTAGCTTGTTTATATCTTTTTGGTAATAAGGGCACCAGGATTGAACGCAGTATTCAATATTCCAGAAGAGGGCGGACTAAGGAATTGTAAAGGGTTACTCCCAGATCGGTTTCTCTGTTTACATTCTTAAGCTGAGTGCCATTCATCGAATAGTTTGCTTTCTCATTTAGGTATCCGATATGTAGTCTATCTATCTCTCTATTGCCTGACGCCGTGATCCCCGAAGGGGGACCACGAACGAACCGCCCCCATTCACCTCTGTCCCCAGTCAGTCGACGCCCCTCTCCCCAACCAGCACCGCCTTCGTTCATGTACTTCCTCACTCCATCCTTCCACCTCTCATTCGGTCTACCTCTCTCTCTCTGTCCCTCCACCTCGCTCTCGTACACCTTCTTAGTCATTCTCTCGCTTTCCATACGTTCCATATGGCCGAACCATCTCAAGTTGTTCCTTTTCACACTTTCCAGCACATCTACCTCCACACCACACCTCCTTCTTACTTCCTCATTAGTCTGTCTATCCCTCCATGTAACTACGCACGCAATCCTTAAGTAATTAATTTCCTCTGCTCTCACTCTTGGTCTGAGTTTCTCAACCAACGTCCATGCTTCGCTTCCGTAAGTCAGTGTCGGGATTACCACACTGTCATGCAAGGACTTCTTCACTTCAATACTGACCACCCTATTTCTTGTCACTGCCTTTAGCGTTCCTACAACCCTCTTCCCCTGTTGTACCCTCTCCTGCACTTCTTCATCCATTGTCCCATCTTTACTCAACACACTGCCCAGATACTTAACAGAGTTGACGATCCTCATAGCCTGACCGTTCAGCTTAACCTCACACTCTGTGACTTCACCCCTTTCGAAGACCATAACCTTGCTCTTCCCCGCATTTACCTTCAAATTCCGTTTTTCGCACACTGTTCCAAACTCATTTACCAGACCCTGCAACTCCCATTCATTATCATTCATCAGAACTGTATCATCCACAAACAGCAGTATGTAGTACTTTACATTTATCCGCATTGAAACTCATTTGCCAAATTTGGGCCCAACATGACAATTTATCTAGATTGTGTTGCATATCGTCAACTTGTTCTTTTGAGAGTACGCTATTTGCAATTTTTGTATCATCAGCAAATTTTGAGATTGTACAGGTGAGACCCTCACCTATGTCGTTGATGTAAATTAGAAAGAGAATTGGTCCTAGTACCGATCCCTGGAGTACCCCGCTACATACATTGGTCCATTTAGAGGCCTTACCGTTTATGACTACTCTTTGCTTTCTGTCGCTGAGCCAATTTTCTATCCATTTCAACAAACCGTCTTGTATTCCATGCGCTTTTAGTTTTAGCAGTAAACTTTTGTGGGGAACTTTGTCAAAGGCCTTTTGAAAATCAAGGTATATAATATCTATGGTTCTTTGTGTATTGTAGTTTATTCTTAAGTTAGGTTAAATATTAACTGTAATGTATAAATATCTACATCAGCTCTAGATGTATTATGAAACCAAGTTATGGGTTATAATTATTATGAGCCGGCAGCCATATGTAATTTCGCGAAGCGATCGGAGGCCGGCCCTTTAGTCTCTCAACCAACACCGTACAGTCAACATCTCCTCCCCCGGCCCTGACTCAACCCACAGTTCACCATGAGCTACAACTACTAATAATATTAACAACAGTCCTACATCACCAGTCCTCTAAGCTAAGTTCATTGTATCGATATTGTATTATGTGAACATTCCTACATGTCATGCAATTGAACTAGCCGTGTGGGGGACTGGATTACACCCATCAACGACTACGTCGTTGGTAATTATAATATAACTATTTGTTGGGATATTTCATGTACCAGTGATATGTAAATTAACCTCTTTATCTAAATTCCCGATAAATAATGGTCCTTCGTGCCCTAAAGCTTCCTTACCGTAGTACCGTTTTGTTTGCTTCCTTGACGCTTGTGGGCTTACAAATGGCTGCCGCCTCGCGCGTTGTTGGCCGACTGCCGTTCCCTAGTTTACACCCAGCTTCTTCCCTCATGTTTTTTACCATTTAGGCGCCGTCTCCATCTTTTTTGGGACTAGTTTCCAGGGTTTTTTGGGCGTGTGATCCTTGGCGTTTTTTGGGTGGGTTAGCTGGGCTGGAGATTGGGGTTGGGTTAATCTCGTCGGGCGCCATTTCGCGCTCATAGGCTAGGCTAGGCAGTCTAGGCCTGCAGGTGTCTGTGGTGGCTTTTCATTTCGCTTTGGTGGTGTGCCTGTGGTGTTGCTTGTGTTTTGTCATTGTGGGACTCATTATTAATTATGCTGGTGGGGAGGGTTCTCATGTGACCTTTTATATTTAAATTTCATAATAGCCTCGGCCTAGTTGCTTAAAGTGGCGGTCATGAGTGTCGGTCTTTGTTAATTCCTAAGCGATTGACAGTTAATAGTCAGACCTCATGATTGTAGCTTAACCAACTAGGCTTACCTATAAAGGGCTTACAATAATTAGTGCTTCACCTTACCCTTTCTTTTAATGGATTTAGTATTTAATTATTTTGTCTAGTTAGATAATTTCCTTTCGATAGTTTATATTAAGGGGGATGTAAGTATTATGTAATTCTTTTTGAGTAAATTTCTTAAGTAATGGGAGTTTGCCGCTGTTGATTCCTAAGCGATTAACGGTTTGTAGTCTGACCTCATTGTAGTTAAGTTGCTTAAAATTAGACCTTAACGATGACAGATTTAAAGAAACTTAAGATTCTTAAGGGAGGGATGAAGGGAAGTTTAAATAGATGTTTAAGAGATCTTGATGAATTTTTAATAAGTGCTACGGCTGATCAAATTAAGGGTAAATTCGCTACTGTTACTAAATCGCTAGCTACTTATGATAGTTATGCTCAGCAGGTATATGGTTTATTGACAGTTACTGACGATGTGGAAAAGAAATGTCGGCAGATCTTGAGTACTTTGAGAATGTTAATACAGCCTTAGCCAGACTATCTTCCACCCAAGAATCAACCTCTGTTAAGGATACCGGTACACCAAAGGCGACTGGTTTTAACCTGCCGAAGCTTACTTTGCCTACCTTTTCCGGGGATTCGGCTACCTGGACTGGATTTTGGGATATTTTTGAGTGTTCCGTCCATCATAATAAAACACTCACATCCATCCAAAGGTTCACATATCTCCGTGGTCAATTGAAAGGGGAGGCATTGAAGTTAGTCGATGGGTACAAGCTAGAAGCTACCAGCTACGAGTCTGCAGTGGAGTTGCTGAAGAGAACTTACGGGAGAGTGGAAGTAATCAAGACCGCGTTAATTACTAAGTTCTTCATGCTAGATCCTCCATCCTATGATGTGACGGCCCTAAAGGAGTACTATGCCTCCTTTGAGAGCCTCCTCCGATCTATGGAGACAATGGCCATCACCAAGGAGGAAATATTTAGTGTTAATATCTTGAATAAGATACCCTCTCCCCTAAGGGAAATCTTAAGACGACAACTAAGCGACTCTCCACTAAACTTGGAAGCGTTGGTGCAGGTGTACCAGACTGAAGTCTTCAATATGGAGAGTACTGGACACTACCGACAAGTGGAGGTGTCGCCATCTACTGCAGCTTTCCCGGTACAGACTTCTCCTAAACAGAAAAGGCCAATTTCATTAGGTTGTAAGTTGTGCAGTGTCCACGGTCATCTGTGGTATCAGTGTCCTAAGTATCCTAAGGCTACAAAGAAGGTTAGCAAGGCTAAATCGCTTAAGTTATGTACCAGCTGTCTGGCAAGAGACCACTTCAACAGTACCTGCACCAATTCCTACATCAAACCTTGTAAGTATTGCAAGGGGAAACATTGGTTTTCCCTTTGCACCCAGTCTGATCGGCACGACGGCAAAGAAAAGGGGAGAACCCCCAAAGAGTCACATGAGAAAAGTAAGAGCGAGGGTGATAAAGTATCTGCCATGTCCATTGCTTCTCGAGAATGTCAATTGCTTCCTACTATGATGCTGCCAGCAGTGGGGAGTAATAATAATACTATAATGAAGCGCACCTTACTTGACCAGTGCTCACAGAGGTCATTCGTTCTGCGGTCATCATTACCCCAGCTCAAGTGTACCAGCAAGGGTCAAGAGAATTTGCGTCTCCATGGTTTCACTGGTGAAATAGATTCCAGTGACTATGATATTGTGGAGATTTCATATGTTTATAGAAAAAAGGTATGTCCCATCAAGGCTGTTGTGGTCGACACACTACCCAGTTTCTATATAGCATCAGAGATTCAACCACATTTGAAATATCTCAGAAGCAAGGGGTATAAACTGGCTGATGATCAACTCTCTGCTAACAATGGTATTATGCTACTGGTCGGAGCTGATTATTACTACGACCTGGTTCACCCTGGATATCGGCGGGTAGATAAGCTAATAATGCTCCCCACGATCCAAGGTTATGCCATTTCTGTATCCTATGCCACTTCCTCTCAAGACACACAGGTGGAGGTGGTTACGGTCCTCAAGGTAGCAGTAAGCCCCATAGATAAATATATTAGGCCAAATGTGCCTGATAATACATGTACTGATATAGATAAGCTATGGGACTTGGACAATATTGGAATTGACCCACATGAACTTGATTGTGAGTCCAAGCTAGCGTTAAGCTCGTATGAAGAGACTGTAACGTATGACTCTGGCAGAGGTCAGTATGTGGTAAGACTCCCTTGGAATGATAACAAGAGTAAATTACCTACTAATTTCCATCTAGCACTTGGTAGGTTACGTGGCCTTCAGAAGCAGTTTGTCAAGGATCCAAGTTATTGCGAGACTTATGCGGCAGTTTTGGCCGAGCAGGTACAACGTGGATTTATGGAGAGAGTAGATCTCAGTGAGTATGGGGATGACATCCATTACCTTGCTCACCATGGGATTAAAAAGGACAGTTCCACCACTCCTGTTCGTATTGTGTATGACTGCTCTGCTAAATCCAGTGATCGCTCCTATAGCCTGAATGATTGTCTGTACACAGGTCCGTCCCTGGTCTCTGATCTAGCGCAAATTATGTTGCGCTTCAGATCTCATAAGTTTGCATGGGTCGCCGATATTGAGAAGGCCTTCCTGATGCTTCAACTCCATCGTGAAGACAGGGACTCGACAAGATTTTTATGGCCGCGGGACCCAATGGATCTAGATTCGGAGTATCTGGTCTACAGGTTCAGAGTCGTCTTATTCGGGGCGACCTGTTCCCAGTTCCTTCTCAACGCTACTATCTTGCGTCATCTTGAGGAGGCTGGACTAGATCCTGACTTCAAGAATGAGATCAAGAATGGGATCTATGTGGACAATCTTCAAGGCACCGGAGACAATGAAGATTTATTGCTCAAGAGATGCTGGGAGATCCGTGATATATTTGCCAAGGCTCATTTATACTTAAGAGAATGGGCCACTAATAGTGATCTTTTGAAAGGTCAATTTGCTTCTGACAGTGTAGCTACTGAGAATAGTGAGGTGAAGTTTTTAGGCCACAAATGGGACACTACCACAGATTGTATATCCTTCTGTCACACGCCATGCGGCAGTGAGCTTATGACCAAGCGAAACTGCTTAAGCTTGTCAGCGAGGTTGTTTGATCCCCTAGGTTTTTTGCTGCCTGTAACAATCCGTACTCGTATGTTTTTACAGCAACTGTGGCGGCTAAAAGTAGATTGGGACACTCCCCTCCCGATTGAGTTACAAGATACTTGGTGGTTGATTCGGTCGGACCTTTCCACATGTTGCAAGGTCCAACTTAATCGTCAGGTTATTAGTGGTCAACAGGTGGATCTACATGCCTTTTCTGATGCTAGTAATAGTGCGTACGGTACTGCCATATACATATGCAATGGTAGTGTAGCGACGCTGGCTATAGCGAAGGCCAAAGTAGCCCCTATAAAGAAAATTACTGTTCCCAAATTAGAACTTACTGCATTGCTTCTGTCTGCTCGTCTAATAAAGTTTACACTGGATGCTTATGCAGACATACTACAGATTAATAACGTCTATGTCTGGAGCGACAGTCAAATAGCGCTTTCATGGGTACACAGCCAGAAAGTGTTACCTGTTTATGTTTCTAATCGCACTGATGAGATTCATAACTTAGTTCCTACAGCTACATTTCGCTATGTGAGCACCAGGGATAACCCCAGTGACATAATTTCCCGGGGGATCTCGGTGCAACAGTTTATGTCGTCCTCTATTTGGTGGCATGGACCTCCGTGGCTTACATCTCCAACTGAATGGCCTCAGGATTTCAGGGAATGCATATCTGCTCCTTCAGGTCGGCCCCAATATGATGTGTTAAGTAGTTCGAATGTGAGTACTACACATCAGGATAACAAGTTGGTAGAGTGTGAACGTTACGGCAGCTATGATCAAATAATACGGGTATTTGCATGGATATACCGTTTCATTAACAACATGAGAAGTCGGGCTCACGGGTCTTTCCTTAGTGAAGATTCGAAGCATATCAGACTCCATGAATTTAGATCAGCAGAAGCAAAACTAATATGTTTAGTACAAAGGGAATCTTATCCTACTGAACATCAAATCCTGAGCAAGGAGTCAAAGGCCAAACCCTCAAACTTAATGAGGCAGCTAGGATTATATATGGAAGGAGGCATAATTAAGTGTAGAGGCAGGATACAAAAAGCGGACATTATTGATTCTGCGAAATATCCTGTCCTCCTTAGCTCCTCTCATTTGATTACCAAACTGTTGATTCGCCAATGCCATAGGACCTGCCTACATTTTGGCGTAAATTGTGTTCTGGCGTATATGCGACAACGTTGGTGGATCCCTAAGATGCGACAAGCAATTAAAGGGATCCACAATAGCTGTACTATCTGTAAAAGATTACAGGGTAAGCCTTACTCCCCAGTTGATCTACCTCCCTTGCCTTAGTTCAGGGTACAAAGGACTGAACCATTTCAGGTAACCGGGGTAGACTACACCGGAGCGATTCATGTTAGAGAATCGCCCGGTAATATCATAAAGGTATATACCGTCCTATTCACATGTGCGGTAACCAGAGCGATTCATATTGAATTGATTGACGACCTATCCAGTGAGGGTTTTTTGCATACTCTAAGACGCTTTGCAGGCCGCAATGGTTTCCCTCAAATTATTATGAGCGATAATGCGACTTGTTTTGTCGGGGCCTCTAAATATCTCCAGAGTTTAATGGATGACCCGCAGGTTGTGGCTACCCTCACTGGAAAGGGTTGTCAATGGAGATTTATACCAGCACGTGCACCATGGTTCGGGGCGATTTGGGAGAGAACAATCGGTATCGTCAAATCTGCCTTGAAGAAGGTATTAGGAAGGGCACTGGTGACCAGACGGGAGTTGCAAACCATCTTAATAGAAATTGAGATGTCAGTCAACGACAGGCCCTTGACCTATACCTCGGCAGATGTTGATGACCTCTTACCAATTTCGCCTTCCATGATGACACGTGGACGAACCCTTAATACCTTTCCTAGATCGTCCGTCAATGACGAAGATCTGCATGACCCTACGTTCGGCAATGCTGACGCCACACGTCGTCGCTTCCAGTATGTAAACAAGGTGTCCGACGATCTATGGAAATGGTGGACCCAAGAATATTTGCTGTCTCTTCGCGAGCGTCACTCTCATAAGATCAAAGGGACGAATCAACGATGGCCTCGTATCGGGGATATCGTCCTGATTCATGATGAGCGTCCTAGGTTATTTTGGAAGCTTGGGAGGATTATCGATTTGTTCCAGGGCATTGATGGTCTTATAAGGGTTGCTAGAATACGAACTTCGACTGGGGTTACTACTCGCCCAGTCGTAAGGTTATATCCCCTGGAGCAGGATGTAGAACTGCCGGATGATCCTTGCGTCTCTACTGATACCCCTCCGCGGGAGAATGCTGGTGACAGTGCTCCTCAAGGTGGGGCAGCTGATAATGAGAAGGATGATCCTCCTCAGGCTTCAGGTGGCGCTCGTCCCAAAAGGAGGGCGGCTATGAGTTCCGTGGATCTTTGGAGATCAAAGATCAAACTAGGTGATCTTTGACTTCGATGTCCTTTTGTTGTTCTCTGTATATAGCTCCTGTATATCATTTTGGTGGCGGGCAATATGTCGGGAATAGGGTAATGATCCCGACAGTTTTAGGTCCAATAGAACATTTGAATTTGGCGGTATCGTATCGCATGTACGATTTCGGCTGGTTCTTTGTGTATTGTAGTTTATTCTTAAGTTAGGTTAAATATTAACTGTAATGTATAAATATCTACATCAGCTCTAGATGTATTATGAAACCAAGTTATGGGTTATAATTATTATGAGCCGGCAGCCATATGTAATTTCGCGAAGCGATCGGAGGCCGGCCCTTTAGTCTCTCAACCAACACCATACAGTCAACATCTCCTCCCCCGGCCCTGACTCAACCGACAGTTCACCATGTGCTACAACTACTAATAATATTAACAACAGTCCTACATCACCAGTCCTCTAAGCTAAGTTCATTGTATCGATATTGTATTATGTGAACATTCCTACATGTCATGCAATTGAACTAGCCGCGTGTGGGGGACTGGATTACACCCATCAACGACTACGTCGTTGGTAATTATAATATAACTATTTGTTGGGATATTTCATGTACCAGTGATATGTAAATTAACCTCTTTATCTAAATTCCCGATATAAGTTATTTGCCTCTAAGTGATTTAGGAGTCTGTCTCTTATGACCGTTTCTAGCATTATACATTTTTTTTTTTTTTTTTTTTTTTTTTTTAAGAGACAATGAACGTAGGAAGGAAAAACACAGATAAAACAAAAAGGTCCATGTGCCTAAAGGCATCCTCCATTCATAAAATGTTTGTAACAACTGGATTTAAACATTTGTAGATTGTAAGTTTGTGGAAAGCAATTCGAGGGAAGTGAATTCCAAAGAGTAGTAGCTCTGGGGATAAATGAATTCTGATAAGCAGAAGTCCTGCATTGTGGAGGAGAAAGTGTAAGTTCATGGGCGCTCTCAGCTGCCCTAGTTCTACGGGAAAAGATGTGGAGAGGCGGCACAATTGAAGCAAGTTCCTCGGAACAATTGCTGTGAAAATATCTGTAGAATAATGCAAGGGATGCAACGTTTCTTCGTATGGATAATGTAGGAAGGTCCTGTGTGATTGCAGGGTTATTGATTAATCTAATAGCTTTATTTTGAATTTTGTCCAACTGCCTCAATGCAACCACTCCACTTCCACCCCATAGAAGTGAACAGTAATCCATCTGAGAACGCACATGACTTTTATATATCACGGCCAACTGCTCGTCAGTGAAGAATTCTCGAACTCTGTACAGGAGTCCCAGTTTTTTAGAGGCATTCTTAGCAATGCCTCTAACATAATGTGTCCAGCTCAAGTTAGTAGTTAATGTTACACCGAGAATGTCAATACTAGGGGAAGTGGGAATATTTACATCATTAAAAAATATATGGGAGTCAGTGAGATTCTGTCGGTTAGAAAATGTAATGTACTTGGTTTTCTGTGCATTAAAGGAAACTAGATTCTTTTGTCCCCATCCATTAATTCTAGAAAGGTCCTGGTTCAGAGAAATTGCAGTGTTTATTTTTGAATTTATAAGATCGGGTTGGGTGAAAGAATTGGTAAATGTGAAGGAACTGTGGAGTGTTGAGTCATCTGCGTAGGAATGTATTGGATTATGAGTGGTAGATATGAGATCATTGATATGAATGAGGAACAGAATTGGGGCCAAAACTGATCCCTGGGGAACACCAGCATTTATTGAGTGAAATTGAGAATAAAGGCCATCTACCATTACACGTATTTTTCTGTTATGAAGATAAGAAGAAATTAGTGGAACTAATGATGCAAGGCCGTAGTGTGACATCTTCGACAATAAGGATTGATGCCAGACTCTATCAAATGCCTTTGATATATCCAGTGCTATTGTATGTGTTTCACCATGTTGGTCTGTAGCTTGGTTGATTTGATGCGTAAGAAGGCAAAGCATGTCTGCAGTTGATCGACATCGTCTAAAACCATATTGCCTATCACTGATTAATTTATTATTCTCAAGATGCTTAATTATGTGATTATTTAATATAATTTCAAAGACTTTACCAAGAGTGGAAGTTATAGCTATTGGTCTGTAGTTTAATGGATCTGAAGAGGCACCTTTTTTAGGAACTGGATGGATGTTTGCTTCTTTCCAGGGTACTGGGAAGCATGAGGTAGGAGTACACAGACGGAAAAATTTTGCCAATACAGGAGCGAGCACCAAGGAGCAATTCTTAAGTACATACAATTGGGGTTAAGCTAATTGGACGATAGTTACGGGGTAGGGATTTGCTGCCTTTTTTAAATATCGGTGTTATGTTGGCTAGCTTCCACTGATCAGGCATAGTTCCAGACTGCACGGATTCATTGAATTTTTTTTTTTTTTTTTTTAAGAGACAATGAATGGAGGAAGGAAAAACACAGATAAAACAAAAAGGTCCATGTGCCTAAAGGCATCCTCCATTCATAAAATGTTTGTAACAACTGGATTTAAACATTTGTTGATTGTAAGTTTGTGGAAAGCAATTCGAGGGAAGTGAATTCCAAAGAGTAGTAGCTCTGGGGATAAATGAATTCTGATAAGCAGAAGTTCTGCATTGTGGAGGAGAAAGTGTAAATTCATGGGCGCTCTCAGCTGCCCTAGTTCTACGGGGAAAGATGTGGAGAGGCGGCACAATTGAAGCAAGTTCCTCGGAACAATTGCTGTGAAAATATCTGTAGAATAATGCAAGGGATGCAACGTTTCTTCGTATGGCTAATGTAGGAAGGTCCTGTGTGATTGCAGGGTTATTGATTAATCTAATAGCTTTATTTTGAATTTTGTCCAACTGCCTCAATGCAACCACTCCACTTCCACCCCACAGAGGTGAACAGTAATCCATCTGAGAGCGCACATGACTTTTATATATTACGGCCAACTGCTCGTCAGTGAAGAATTCTCGAACTCTGTACAGGAGTCCCAGTTTTTTAGAGGCATTCTTAGCAATGCTTCTAACATAATGTGTCCAGCTCAAGTTAGTAGTTAATGTTACACCGAGAATGTCAATACTAGGGGAAGTGGGAATATTTACATCATTAAAAAATATATGGGAGTCAGTGAGATTCTGTCGGTTAGAAAATTGAATGTACTTGGTTTTCTGTGCATTAAAGGAAACTAGATTCTCTTGTCCCCATTCATTAATTCTAGAAAGGTCCTGGTTCAGAGAAATTGCAGTGTTTATTTTTGAATTTATAAGATCGGGTTGGGTGAAAGAATTGGTAAATGTGAAGGAACTGTGGAGTGTTGAGTCATCTGCGTAGGAATGTATTGGATTATGAGTGGTAGATATGAGATCATTGATATGAATGAGGAACAGAGTTGGGGCCAAAACTGATCCCTGGGGAACACCAGCATTTATTGAGTGAAATTGAGAATAAAGGCCATCTACCATTACACGTATTTTTCTGTTATGAAGATAAGAAGAAATTAGTGGAACTAATGATGCAAGGCCGTAGTGTGACATCTTCGACAATAAGGATTGATGCCAGACTCTATCAAATGCCTTTGATATATCCAGTGCTATTGTATGTGTTTCACCATGTTGGTCTGTAGCTTGGTTGATTTGATGCGTAAGAAGGCAAAGAATGTCTGCAGTTGATCGACATCGTCTAAAACCATATTGCCTATCACTGATTAATTTATTATTCTCCAGATGCTTAATTATGTGATTATTTAATATAATTTCAAAAACTTTGCCAAGAGTGGAAGTTATAGCTATTGGTCTGTAGTTTGATGGATCTGAAGAGGCACCTTTTTTAGGAACTGGATGGATGTTTGCTTCTTTCCAGGGTACTGGGAAGCATGAGGTATGAGTACACAGACGGAAAAATTTTGCCAATACAGGAGCGAGCACCAAGGAGCAATTCTTAAGTACTATTGGAGGAATTTCATCTGGACCAGGAGCCTTATCTACTGAGAGATTCTGCAAAATAGTCTTGACATGTCTGGTGTGGATCTTAAGTGAGGGAATTTCAGGTGAATTAAAATTAAGTACAGGGACATCTTGATTTATGTCATCTAAGGTTGAGTTGGTGGAGAAAATATCTGCAAGAAGGTTAGCTTTACCTCGTGGGTCACTTACAAGATTGCCAGTCGGAGATTTTAATGGTGGAATGGATGAAGCAGTAGTGAAGTTGGATTTGAATGAGTTAAGAGTAGACCAAATATTTTGTTATCATTTGGATTATTTAGAAGTTTATTTGCCTGCTTATGGAGAAAGTTTGATTTAGTTAGGTTTAATACAGTTTTGGCATGATTTCTGATGTTTCTAAAGTAATTAAAGGCTTCATGTGTTTTTGATCTTGTGTATGCATTGTAGGCTATTGCTTTTTGTTCAGTTACTCTAGCACAATTATGGTCAAACCATTTAGGTGAATTAGATCTTTTACTGTACTTTTGATGAGGAATAAAAGTTTCCATTCCAATTTTTACAAAATCTTGTATGTGGCTCAAGGTGGAGTGTGCATCATTAGAAAAGAAAGAGGTCCAGGGAATATCAATAAAGAAACCTTGAAGACCCTCCCAGTCTGCCCTATCGTAATGCCATTTAGTCACCAAAACAGGTTCAGAGTGGGAAGGTGTGGTAGGTGATAGACAGGTGGCCTGTATCAGACAGTGATCAGAAGATCCAAGTGGGGACCTCACTGTAACATCATAATTTTCTGAATTGGTTGTTAAAAATAAGTCCAGTAGGTGGGAATTATGATTAGGATTATCTGGTACACGGGTGGTTGGTTGACTAGTTGAATGAGATTAAATGAGTCTGCAAATAGCTCACATTCAAGACCAGCATCATCAGTCCTGGCTGAATGAGTGAGCCATTCAACATTATGGACATTAAAATCACCCAACACAGTGATTTCAGAAGAAGCATTTAAGTTGAGGACACTGAGTTGTGAGGACAGAGAATCAAAAAGACTTTGCTCTGGAGGAGTATTTGGGGAACGGTAGATGCAACATATGTATTTAAATTTACCAGCAGAAATTAATTTGTATATAGAATAATCAAAATAGGGACAATTGAAACTAGTAACCTCCTCCAGGGCAATTTCAGATTTTGCGAAGCAACATACACCACCTTTAGGTCTGAAATTTTGGAGCAGTTGATAACCTGGAAAATTAAATCTAGATGTGTCAGATGTGGATGTTACTTGAGTCTCTGTCAAAAAAAGGAGAGTAGGGGATTCTGCTTGAAGAAATTGGTGTACAGAATTGATGTTAGAGTGAAGTCCCCTTATATTACTAAAGAAATAGCTGTACTGACAAGCAGCTTTGGGACGTTGCAATGCTATTGACACAGTCGCATGATGACGACCGGGAGGGCCCTGTGTCAATAACCCAACCCTGCCGGGGGTGGATATCCGAGGGACCACCAGGTTTGCTCTTAACAATTGTACTGCCATATTTAAGGTAAGTGTATGGTGTTACATGTATGGTATGTAGTGGGAAGAGTAGTATTTTATGGATAGAGGATAGCGATGTAGGGCAATGTCGTGAAGTTGGATGTGTATGTTATATAAAGAGGGTTTTCCTGATACCCCTGATGTGTGAGGCAGAAAGATATGTATCCAGCTACCAAGGCCTGGGAGAGAAAATGGAATTCAGGCTATTCCCTGAGTCTCCCGAAACCTTGGCGGTAGTACTTCCCTGGGCGGGGCTGCCTACCCCTACTACCTGCCTACCCCTACTACCCCTACTACCTGCTGAATAGCAATGTCAGTGGTTTGGAGAGCTCATCCTTAGCTTCCTTTAGAACTCTAGGAGAGATTGAATCAGGTCCAGGCGTTTTATTTACCTTGAGTTTATCTAAACAATTCAATACTTCTCTCTCTGTAACGGTGATATTGCTTAGAATATCTGAATTATCAATCTGAATCGGCGATGGTGTAGGGATAGCACTGAGGTCTTCGGTTGTAAAAACTGATGCAAAGAAGGTATTGAGGGCATTACTCATTTGTACTTCGTCTTTGGTGTATTCTCCATTTTCATCGACTAACGGTCCAACAGTTGAAGTAACTACTTTTTTCTTTCTGATATAACTATAGAATTTTTTCGGGTTTGTTTTACTTTGATTCGCAACATGTAACTCCAGGAGCTTTTTACTTTGCTTAATTAACTTTTTGGCTTTGCATCGTAGCTCTACAAATTTCACCCGTTCTTCGTCATTTTGTGAGGATTTTAATCTATCATTAGCAAATTTGTTAGCAAGCAGACAGTCTGAAATATCTTTATTCCACCATTTGGGCTTATCATTATGGCCTGGACGCCGTATTTTCGATGGTATGCAGTCTTGCACTGCCTTAAGGTAAGTGGTTGTGAAACACTCCCAAGATGTATTTATGCCGTTATTGTTAGTCAGAAAGCATGTCAATTTCTTTAAGCTTTGATTTAAGTTTATGAAATTTTGCTTTCTTGAAATTAGGGACTTTCTCAATGCTGCTATTTGATTTGTTAATAGTAAACTTTAAAGTGAAAGTTATTGTACGATGGTCGCTGTTACTGAATTCATCACCAACATTCAAATTCTCTATTAATTCTTCTTTTGTTGCGAGTACAAGGTCAAGCACATTATTACCACGGGTCGGAGATTGTACAAATTGAAAAAGTGAACTCTCTTGCAAGTTAGCATAGAGGTCATGTCCAGAGTGTGAAGTAAGAATATCGCCCCATTTAGTCACGGGTAAGTTGAAATCGCCAAGAATTACGGTATCTTGTATGTTAGTTATTTCTGCAATTTGTTCATAAATTTCACTGTCAATTTGCACTGATTGAGCTGGGGGTCTGTATAATAAAGCTAGTGTTATTTTAGTTTCTCGTTTATTATTTAATAGTACGTAAGATATTTCTATATTCGCAATTTGAGGTTTAGACATTAAGACGGGATTAAGACTTTCCTTTACTAAAAACAGAACTCCTAGGGAACAGTAGGGAGAAGGGGGCTGGTTCCACCTCGTCCAGTTGTTCCCCCTCCCCCCCCCCCCCCTCCCATACTGTGGAATGTGAGTGGAATGTCACGTCCACACCAAACTTGGCTGGTTTCTCTCTGTCTCTCTCTCACGTAAGCAGGGTGAGTTGTTGCCACGAGGTAGTAATTGTAAAGTCACGTTCAACAGGTTGGTCTGGTCACATGACATCCGGTCGCTACGGATGTTACAATATATATATAATTATATATATATATATATATATATATATATATATATATATATATATATATATATATACTGTATTTATATATATACTGCATTTTTGTTTTTAGTTTGATCCCTAGACCCCCATTAACCTTTAAAAAAATACCCAAAGATGTCCCTTCGAGATCCTTGTGCGCATTTTCAGAATATGAGATATTAACATTGCCAAAGATGGATCCTCAATAATTTGCCCTGTGACTTGAATTGCTCCAATCTCCGTGTGTCCAGACATTTTGGTTCGAACATTCCTTGATTTTGGTCCTGTCACTCTTTCAACTTTGAGGGAAGCAATCATCACAGGTAGTTTTGCCTTTGTTATCTCTCATCCTCATAGAAACAAAAAACTGTCTCTGATTATTTAAGGGGTGAGGTACTCGCTTTTTCTGGACCCCTTTCTCCTTCATCTTTAACATATCAGTTTTGAGATTTTAACCCTGCTCAGGTAATGTTCCAGAAGTGTAACGAAATTAGCAATGTGGCCCCATATGGGGACCGGCACTTTAAACGGCTCTCACCCGAAAACTGATTGATGGTTTTTAAATTTCTTGTTACCAATAGACACTAAAATTAATGCTTAATATTATGTTAAGCGCAAATTACACTACTGTAAATATTAGGTCATATATATATATAAAAACAAAAAAAAAGTAGTGAAAAAAAGGGTCAACAAAAGTGAAGCATATCTCATACATTACATAAGCTGGATTAATTTGGTTGCAGGGCTGTGGAGGGTATGGCTTAGGGTCTTGGGTGACAACAAGGCAGAACTCTGGGGCTAAAAAAAAGTTCGATAGGAAGGGGAAATTTGTAGTACACATTTGGGATTATGGACCCCATATGGTGACCGGACAAGTTGGTACAGGAAAGGGGAGGAGAGAGAGCGGCAGCTCACACCCTCTCCCAGTTATAGGACGATGCGGACTGACTGTTCGTCTTCAAAACTTCTTGCCATCGGCCTCCGGCCGTGAAATATTCACGAAAAACATGTTTTACGCATATTTTTTGGCCCATATGGGGCCAATATGCCTGAGCAGGGTTTAAGACGTTCTTTCCGTTAGTTTTGCGATTTTGAGATCTTCCGCCCCATTTCTTTGTCAATAATAAGACATTTCGTGCTATGTAGGTGTCGATTTATTCCTGGCGAGCAATAGCGAGCCTGTAGTTTTAGAAGGAACCGACCTTAGGCCGGGACATTTTTCTACCGAAAAATGTACACATTTTTCTTGAAAAGGAGGGTATGTTTGTTTTTTTGTTTTTGTTTGTAATGTAAGTTTGATGGAGGCTAAGCGAGAACATTCATAAGTAAATTAATAGATTAATATATAGACCAACAAATAAGCAGTACCCCCTTAAGGCAATAACAGGGCCATGGGAGTGTTATAAATTGCATAGGCTACGACACACCTCTACATCACTCATTCACTGATGATGGGAGGTCGTTCCTTCAATATACTAACCCACTTGAAGATTATGGCACATGTTAACAGTTTATTCTAGCTATCATTAGACGATTTCATACAGCTTACGAAGGATATGTGGGAATGATAAGCGTAAAGACTATCTCAATCAACTCCCTGACTTCCACATATCCTTCCTAATCTGAATAAAATCGTAAACTAATAACCAGAAAACAGTAACAAATGCGTCATCAGACCTTCTACTAGTTAATATTATTTTATATTTCTGAATACTGTCACAACAACAACGTCATATGTATCCCAAGGAATGTCAGTAGTGGCTGTGGTTAAATTAAAAGCTCTGACTCAAACGTCGGGATCGGTTTAATATTTGCCCAGGTTATACTCAAGGCTGCATTCCCCAAGGATTCAGAGTGGTAGTATTCCAATAAATGTTGACCTCTTGGGTGTGAATCTAGGTCATTCAGACTTCTGTATATATACAGTAGGTTGGCTTACTGTAGATATGCATGAATAGAATATTAGTAAAAGCTTGGATTAGATTAATTTCCTTCCCTAAGCAAATGTTTTACCTCAATTAACATTAACTTCTAAACGTTTATGATATAGTAGTGTATCAGTTGCTTGTGTAGCCAGTGTACACTCTAGGACATATATATTGATTTATAGGAGGGGTGAGCTTGTTCATTTGCTCATTTATATATATTTATATTATTTATCCCTCCCTAGACCTCCTTCAAGCTTAGAAAAAACATCTCCCCAAAATCCTCCTTCAAGATAAATGTGTACATTTTTATGTAGAACAATTTCCTGGCCGAATGCTAATATTAAGACCTTTCGTGCGATTTGGGTGTCGATTTTTTCCTGGCGAGCAATAGCGAGCCTGTAATTTATGAAGGAATCGGACTTCGGCCGGAACGTTTTTCTACAATTTTTTTTACAAATTTATATTGAAAGTTGGTCTAGGGGGTCTTTTTTTAAAGCTTGATGGAGGTCTAGGGAAGAAACTAAAAAAATAATAATGCATATTTATAAATAAGCAAATAAACGCCCAGTCCCCCACAACTATGTATACAGCATCATCACATCACTAACATAATTAGTTATATTTTTTAGATGCGTTAATACTATCTAGTTCGACGTGTTGTGCGTTATTGTGACGTATTTTTTATTTTTTTTGTATATGTTGTATTAAGAATTTTGCTCGACTTTGCCATTATCGAGCAGAGTATTAAATTTAACATCGCTCATAACACTAATAACACCCCGAATGAAGTTAATGAAAACATGTGATTCTCCCAGGATTCGAACCCAGGACATCACATGCAGAACTTGCACGCTTTAACCATTATACCATCAAGACAGGTATTTCAGTTTGTCACCTAGTCTAACAAAAACGACTCTCTTTTTAACTAAAAAAAATGCCCACTTTTTTAACTAAAAAAAAATGCCCACTCAGACAGCCATGAAGTTAATTTTACGTTTCAGAGTCGGTATCGCTTACCCAGAAACAAATCGACACCTGAATAAGGCGAAACTTCTTATTTCGCCAAAGTAATGGCGTGAAACGTCTTAAAATCTCAAAAATAATTGAGCGAAACAAGGGAAATCCATAAAGACCCCGATGGCCCCAATAGGGTTACGAGACAGGTTGGGAATTGCAAAACCCAACCAAGTTTTCTTTCTTGGGTCCAGTTTTTCTAATATCATGGTATTGAACTTTTTCCTCACCGGGGTATTGGCAAGGCATCTTTCTCAGTGTGTGTGTGTGTGTATGTGTGTGTGTACTTACTCTAGTTGTACTTACTCTAGTTGTATTGCGTGAGTGAGCATGCTCGTTATTTCCCGCCTCCTATATGTGTAGGTGTTATATGTATCGTTGGAATGGCTGTGGATGTGTGTGTAGTCTGTATTTTTAGCCAATTGGCGACATCGGAAACGAAGGCTTAGGGTGGATCTGTATGGTACCATTCTCACTATAGACGGTACCGTCTCGCCCGAAGGCCCAGGTGTGTATGTATTTACCTAATTGTAGTTTACAGGTGTGTGTATGTGTGTGTGTGGACAAGCAGAACATTACTTTTGCTGAAGAGAGGTAGTATCAAAAGGCAAAATACAAAATGTTTATATTAATCACAAAATAACACATGTAAATACATCCGACAGATATTACTACAACTACTTATACGAATGAACATATCATATGTGAACACTTACATATATATATAATGAAAGATGTGTGAAACATCAACTACTATGCAATATAATGCATACACACACGTACAGCAGTATATATATATATATATATATATATATATATATATATATATATATATCTATATATATATATATATATATATTATATATATATATATATATATATATATACTGGCAATTTGTTATAGCTGAAGTTAAAGTTGGCTCAGAGTTGGTGTGTTCTGAGTGACGTCACGGTCTGAAATATGTAAATAAACATTGTCGGCCCGCCCAACACATTCACACCAGGAGGACTCGGCCAGACAATGTGTGTTGGCCACCAGGAAGTATTATTGTGAATAGATGTACGAGATGTATGAGAGAGAGAGAGAGATGCTCCCTCACAGTAAATACAAATTCATGCATAGAAAATCTGTATTATATAAAAACAACAATAAATATTGAATTAATGGCGCAGACTAATTCAATATTATATTTGTTCACCAACCAACTTCACTTCTAAAGTCAATTAATGGAATCAACAAATACATGTGACACTCCAAGGACTCGAACTTAGGATACTCACACTGAAATTCCGCTCACTTATGCATTACGCTATCAAGACATAATATGAACATTTGAGAGTGTTTCATATTCTACGAAACCGCGAAGGGAATGCATGCACCCTAGCTTCATAAAGTTTATTTCAAAATATTTGGATCTCTCCTGTTTTACTCCATTAGTTTGCAGGTTTGCATAAATTTCACCCCATAAGTTTGGCGATAATAAGACAATTCACCCTATTCAGGTGTTGATTTTACACTGGGCAGGCAATAGCGAGCCTGTAACTCAGAATTAATCGGCCTTTGGCCGTGACAGTTTCTATCGAAAGAAAAATAATTTGAAGGAAGTCTGGGAAGGCGTTTTGTTAGCCTAGGGGATTCATTAAAATATATTGCTGGGTAATGGCAAAATTGAGCGCAATCCTCAATAATAATTAAGCCAAATATCATAATAACCTCCGAAACGTCGATGACCCAAACAAGGTAGAAATAAAGATTACAAGGTCGACAAAAACAAGATACGAAGCGAATATACAACAACTGAACGAAAAACGGAGCAGGAACATAAAATGAAAAATCGACTTGAAAAGAAATCCCAACTGTCAAAAAGTGTGAAGGTGCAAATATAAAATATATAGATAAAACAAAAAAAACAGGGAAGGCCAGATAAAAATGTATGTATGTACAACAAACCGGAGTCTAAAAATAACAGAGAAATTTGCAATTTACACACACTCTCTCTCTCTCTCTCTCTCTCTCTCTCTTCTCTTCGCCTGTATGAATACTGCGTTCAATCCTGGTGCCCTTATTACCAAAAGATATAAACAAGCTAGAACGAGTTCAACGTAGAGTTACCAAAATGATACCTAGCCTAAAGAACAAACCATACGAAGAGCGTCTTAGAGAATTAAATCTATTTCCTTTAACCCAGCGCAGATTAAGAGGTGACTTAATTCAAGTGTTCAAAATCATCAAAGGCATCGACAATATGAACTGTAGTAAGTACTTCACTATCGACCAATCTAATTACAGCGGAAACGGTTGCAAAATTATTGGTAAATCTTTTAACTCACACGAATCTAAGAATTTCTTCTTCAATCGAGTTGTCAACTTGTGGAATGGGCTTCCCCGAAACGTTATAGACTGCATCACCTTGATTCATTTAAACTCCTAGACAAATATCTCGCTTCAAACCCGCGACTGACTGCGTTTGTAAATGAATAACTTTATTTTATCCCCCCCTCAGTTACTAACCCATCTGTCCCCTACTAACTTCCTAATCCTGCCACGGACATCAGTTCCAGGGCAGTAATTCCCTTTCCAATGTTCCCTTGCCCACTCTAAACCACTGTTTGGACACTTGATCATCAGTGTTTTGGAGGACAAGCAACCTAGAAGGGTCACTAGAACTGTTGTTGCTTGATTTCCTTTGTACTCCTTTGTACTCTTTTACTCTCTCTCTCTCTCTCTCTCTCTCTCTCTCTCTCTCTCTCTCTCTCTCTCTCTTTCAAAAAGCTTTCGACAAGGTGCCTCACCGAAAACTATTGGCTAAACTGGAGAGGATAGGTATCAAAGGTGAAATTCATTCTTGGATAAAAAATTGGCTTACAGACAGAAGACAGAGAGTGGTGATAAATGGAGTGGAATCGGAGTGGGAGCCTGTCACTAGTGGAGTTCCACAGGGTTCAGTCCTTGGACCGGTCCTGTTTCTCATTTACATTAACGATATCGATGTAGGGGTAAACAACACCATTTCCAAATTCGCCGACGATACAAAAATAGGAAATACAGTCCTGAACGAAGATGATAGAAATGCGTTGCAATCTGATTTAAACAAGATATCAGAGTGGTCGAAAAATGGCAGATGCCCTTCAATGTCGATAAATGTCAGGTGCTGCAGGTTGGTAGCAGAAATATGAAATACAAATACGAAATGAATGGCAAACAAATAAAAACCGCAACGGTAGTAAAAGACCTAGGGGTACTAATATCTGAAAACCTAAAAACTTCCGACCAATGTATAGCAGCTGCAAATAAGGCAAACATAGCATTGGGCTTTATTAAACGAAAATTACATATAAACATGAAAACGTAATAGTGCCACTGTTCAAAAGTATGGTGAGGCCCCACCTTGAATATGGTGTGCAGTTCTGGTCACCTTATCTGATCAAGGACATTGTAAGACTCGAGTCAGTACAGCGTAGAGCGACGAAGATGATACCCTCATTAAGAAATAAACCATATGAAGAAAGACTTGAAAGACTTAAACGATTGAACCTGTTCTCATTAAAAAAGAGGAGGTTGAGAGGGTCAGCTTATTGAGTGCTTTAAGATACTAAAAGGTTTCGACAAAGTCGATGTAAATGCACTATTCACATTAAACAATACTAATCAAACTCGCGGAAATGGAATGAAATTAAAAACCAAAAAGGCAAACCTAGATGTCACAAAGAGTTTCTTCACCTACAGTGTGGCGACAGAGTGGAATAAACTACCAGCGAGAGTGGTGGAGAGCGACACAATAAACGCTTTCAAGGGAAGGCTTGACCTCTATCTGCAGAGGGCTGGGGTGATATGAAAAAAAAAAAAAAAAAAAAAATGTATGTTATATGTGTGTGCACTGTACAGTAAGACTGTATATATGCTGTAAATGTATGTATGTGTATATGTGTGTGTATATGTGTGTACCGGTGTATATATGTGTATGTATGTATGTATGTGTATATGTATGTATATGTGTATATGTATGTATGTATATGTATGTATGTGTATATGTATATGTATGTATATGTATATATATGTGTATATGTATATGTATGTATGTGTATGTGTGTATATGCATATATGCATATATAGTTTGTAAGGCCAGACTGCTTAGTAAGGACCTTGAGGTCTGTGTGGTCTGTGTATCTATGTAGCTCTCTCTCTCTCTCTCTCTCTCTCCCGTGCTACCGCCAGACGCTGCAGACGCTCTGTCAACGCTCTCACGATATCGATCATAATTTGAGTATTAACTACTCATCCTCTTCATTCTTGTGCATGAAAGGTGGTTAAGAGCACGTTTAACCATCCTGTAGCTTAGTAAGTAACACTGCACGATATTTCGCTGTGTATTGACTGATAAACTTTGTGTTTATCACAAGACTCCTGCTCGGACAGGGCGCCACTAGCGCCATCTATTGTTTTGTTTTGCTTTGTAAACAAACGCTCTCTTATTACTATTTTATATTAAATCGTAGCCCCTAATTTTACCCATTACCTACTGTAGTAAGTATCTATTTAACTGCCTTGTATGTAAGTAAAGCTTTGCATATTAATTTGCTAATAAACATTATTGTTTACTAACTAACCGCCTACAGGGACTAACGCCGACACCATTTTGTAAACAAACCTTTTTGGGGGATTATACATATTAAATTCCAGCAAATTTTTTACCAAATTTAAGTGCATTCATTTATCTTTTCCCCCTAGATATATTCTTGACTTTTTCTCCTCAGACTGATTTTACTTTAAGCTAAGGGTGGTATTTGTACAAACTAACCTAGCCTAATCCAACCTGCCAAGCTTTTAACCTAACCCAAACCTAGCCAGCCAGCCTATAGCCAGCCAATCTGTTTTATTATTAACTCTTGTAGATATTGTATTTAGTATCCTACTGTAGCTATATATATCTGTAATTTTAGTTGTTGCTTGCACGATCTTGTAATAACCTTTGACTGATACACTTTTTTATCTAAAAAGAGTAGGCTACTGCTTTACTAGGCTACAGTGACACCAGGGTCATCTGTTGACACAGTATATTAACCCCTTGTGTGCAGTCACACTTTATTTTTATATAATCTCTATTTGGTGAATTGTATAATTAGTTACATATTCTGTTATACATATATTTGTTTAAGGTTAGGTTATCACACCTGGTAGCCTATTTCTGCGAATTTCAATTTTATTATATTCGGTTAGGCTATTCAACGCTGGTAGCCTATTATTGCGTATTTCAATTTAAAAAAAAAACTTTTGGTTAGGCTATCGCCCTGGAAGCCTAATTCTGCGTATCTCAACATTTTTGTTTTCGGTTAGGCTATCACCCCTGATAACCTATTTCTGCGTATTTCAGCATATTTGTTTTCGGTTGAAGTGATTGAAGTGTTTTTTAAAGTGAGTGAAGTGTTGTAAAGTGAGTGAATTGTTTTTTAAGTGAGTGAAGTGATCTGAAGAAAGTGACTGTCACCATGCCTCGCGCTTGTGCGAACTGCGCCGGTAGGTTTGGTGAGTCCATGTTTGCTACTATCGATCTTCAAGTCTGGCCGGCTCTGCCAGCAACGAGAGAATTTTACAGTGAAATTAGATGAAGCCTACATCAAGATCAACGTCCTCACCATGAAGCTGGAATCACTCCAAGAGTTTGTAACACTCAACGTTGGAGTGCCACAAACTTCAATTGTCACCGCAACTCCAGCAGCCACCAACGCCCCAACGTCAACTGCCAACAATTCAACGCCTACAGTAGCCATTTCAGCTGATGTTTCCGATACTCAAGATACAAATAGTGACTCTCTTCCCCCTCAAGACAACTTCCGTGTCGTGAGGAACAACGTTTGCCCCAAGACCAGGAAACACATACCGATTACCGAGTGTCAAAACCGTTTCCAGATACTCGCAGACTCAGATGACGAAGAGGAAATAGAAGAAGTCTGGCTCGTGGGAGACTCGATGATACGTGGTCAGCTCACAGAGTTTTTGCGCCAGGGCACCTAAGACCAGGAAGCGTTTTTGTATCCCTGGTGGTGGTGTGGATGACGTAGTTGCAGCAGTTGACGAAGTATCAAAGCTGGCCCCTGCTAATACAATGTACGTCATCCACGTTGGATCCAACGATGTACAGCGAACCCGGTCGGAAGATTTGCTTTTAAAGTACCAGCAGCTGATCAAGTCGTTTAAGGAGAAGTCATCAAGGATCATCGTCTCAGGAATCGTCCCCCGGCTCGGTGTAGAGAGCCGATTTTACAACATAGCCACCAGCACAAATCGTTGTCTAGCAAACCTCTGCAGGAAGGAGAACGTGGGATTCGTCGACACCTGGGACAATTTCTACTACGATAACTATTTGTTTTCGGACGATGGAGTTCATCTGAACCAGGTGGGAGCAGCGCGTTTTGGGCGTCTTCTCAACGATGCGGTGAAGGATTTTCGGAGAAGAAATCGACTCAGCACAGGACAACCAGGAAGGAGGACCGAAGACAGCGAGGACGGCAATCTACAAAGGAATTAAATACTAATCCGTCAAGAACCGCGAATTTGGATAAAGCTCCACCAACACGACCCAAATTCAAAACCGTCAGGGATAACGACCGAGGACCGAGGACAGCCATGAATGTAAATGTAGATCCGACCAGAACCAAAAATTCGATGAAAGAACGATCTGCGAGTTCTAAAACCGCAACTTTAAAGGTTTTCTATGCAAACGCTCGTAGCATACGCAATAAATTTTCAGATTTAGAGGAACTAGTGTTTACAGAAAATTATGATGTGATTGGCATAACAGAATCTTGGCTCAATACAGAAGATAGAGACTTTTTAGCAGAGTATTCACTTCCCGGTTATGTAATGTTTGAGAACAGCCGAATAAATAAAAATGGAGGTGGCGTTTTATTTTATATCAAAGAAAGTCTTAACCCGACCCTCGTGTTAAAACCTCAAATTGTGAACGTCGACACATCTTTTGTGCTAATAAAGAATAATAAAGGTACAAAAATAATACTTGCGTTAATATACAGACCTCCAGCTCAATCAGTGCAAACTGACCGAGAAATTTACGAACAAATTGCAGATGTAAGTAACTCACAAGATACCGTTAATTTTTGGCGACTTTAATTTACCTGTGACCAAGTGGGGCGATACTCTTACTTCACACTCCGGACATGACTTGTATACGAACTTGCAAGAGAGTTCGCTTTATCAATTTGTTCGAATGCCGACCCGTGGTAATAACGTTCTTGACATTGTACTTGCAACAAAAGAAGAATTGATAGAGAATTTGAATGTTGGTGATGAATTCAGTAACAGCGACCATCGTACGATAACTTTCACTTTAAAGTTTACTAGTAACGAACCAAATAGTAGCATCGAAAAGTCCCTAATTTCAAGAAAGCAAACTTCCATAAACTTAGAGCTATGTTTAAAGAAACTGACTGGAGCTTTTTAATTCACAATAACGACATAAATACATCTTGGAAGTTATTCGAAACCACTTACCTAAAAGCAGTGCAAGACTGCATACCATCGAAAATACGGCGTCCAGGCCATAATAATAAGCCCAAATGGTGGAATAAAGATATTTCAAAACTGCCTGCTTGCTAAAAAATTTGCTAATGATAGATTAAATCCTCACAAATGACGAAGAACGGGTGAAATTTGTAGAGCTACGACGCAAAGCCAAACAGTTAATTAAGCAAAGTAAAAAGACCTTAGAGTTACATATTGCGAATCAAAGTAAAACAAACCCGAAAGAATTCTATAGTTATATCAGAAAGAAAAAAGTAGTTACTTCAACTGTTGGACCGTTAGTCGATGAAAAAGGAGAATACACCAAAGACGAAGTACAAATGAGTAATGCCCTCAATACCTTCTTTGCATCAGTTTTTACAACAGAAGACCTCAGTGATATCCCTACACCATCGCCGATTCAGATTGATAATTCAGATGTTCTAAGCAATATCACCGTTACAGAGAGAGAAGTATTGAATTGTTTAGATAAACTCAAGGTAAATAAAACGCCAGGACCTGATACAATCTCGCCTAGAGTTCTAAAGGAAGCTAAGAATGAGCTCTCCAAACCACTGACATTACTATTCAATAAATCCTTGCAGTCTGGAACTATGCCTGATCAGTGGAAGCTAGCCAACGTAAGACCGATATTCAAAAAAGGCAGCAAATCCCTACCCAGTAACTATCGTCCAATTAGCTTAACCTCAGTTGTATGTAAAATGCTAGAAACGGTCATACGAGACAGACTCGTAAATCACTTAGAGGAAAATAACATACTTAAAGATACTCAACACGGCTTTCGTAAAAAACGTTCCTGTTTAACAAACCTCTTAGACTTCTTCCACGATATCCTCAACCTCTACGATGAGAGTAAAGCTGTAGATATTATATACCTTGATTTTCAAAAGGCCTTTGACAAAGTTCCCCACAAACGTTTACTGCTAAAACTAAAAGCGCATGGAATACAAGACGGTGTGTTGAAATGGATAGAAAATTGGCTCAGCAACAGAAAGCAAAGGGTAGTCATAAACGGTAAGGCATCTAAATGGACCAATGTAAGTAGCGGGGTACCCCAGGGATCGGTACTAGGACCAATTCTCTTTCTAATTTACATCAACGACATAGATGAGGGTCTCACCTGCACAATCTCAAAATTTGCTGACGATACAAAAATTGCAAATAGCGTACTCTCAAAAGAACAAGTTGACGATATGCAACACAATCTAGATAAATTGTCATGTTGGGCCCAAATTTGTCAAATGAGTTTCAATGTGGATAAATGTAAAGTACTACATGTCGGATACCTAAATGAGAAAGCAAACTATTCGATGAATGGCACTCAGCTTAAGAATGTAAACAGAGAAACTGATCTGGGAGTAACAATATCGAGTAACCTAAAACCGAGTCAACAATGTTCAGAAGTTGTTAAGAAGGCAAACAAAATAATTGGCTTTATAGGCAGGTCATTTGAGCATAAATCCAAAGAAGTTATCCTAACCCTTTACAATTCCTTAGTCCGCCCTCTTCTGGAATACTGCGTTCAATCCTGGTGCCCTTATTACCAAAAAGATATAAACAAGCTAGAACGAGTTCAACGTAGAGTTACCAAAATGATACCTAGCCTAAAGAACAAACCATACGAAGAGCGTCTTAGAGAATTAAATCTATTTCCTTTAACCCAGCGCAGATTAAGAGGCGACTTAATTCAAGTGTTCAAAATCATCAAAGGCATCGACAATATGAACTGTAGTAAGTACTTCACTATCGACCAATCTAATTACACGCGGGGAAACGGTTGCAAAATTATTGGTAAATCTTTTAACTCGCACGAATCTAAAAATGTCTTCTTCAATCGAGTTGTCAACTTGTGGAATGGGCTTCCCCGAGACGTTATAGACTGCAGCACCGTTGATTCATTTAAATTCCGCCTAGACAAATATCTCGCATCAAACCCGCGACTGACTGCGTTTGTAAATGAATAACTTTATCCTCCCCTCAGTTACTAACCCATATGTCCCCTACTAACTTCCTAGTCCTGCCACGTTAGTGGCAGGGCAGTAGTTCCCTTTCCAATGTTCCCTTACCCACTCTAAACCACTGTTTGGACACTTGATCCTCAGTGTTTTGGAGGACAAGCAACCTAGAAGGGTCACTAGATCTGTTGTTGCTTGATTTCCTTTGTACTCCTTTGTACTCTCCTCTTCTCTCTTCTCTCTCTCTCTCTCTCTCTCTCCCTCTCTCTCTCTCTCTCTCTCTCTCTCTCTCTCTCTCTCTCCTCTACTCTCTCTCTCTCTCTCTCTCTCTCTCTCTCATCTCTCTCTCTCTCTCTCCTATCTCTCCTCTCATCTCTCTCTTACTCTCTCTCTCTCTCTCCTCTCTCTCTCTCTCCTCCTCTCTCTCTCTCTCTCTCTCTCTCTCTCTCTCTCTCTCTCTCTCTCTCTCTTCTCTCTCCTCTCTCTCTCTCTCTCTAAGCTTCTCATTGTCAGCAGTTCTCTCTCCGGGCCTAAAAGTAATCCGAATTATTTCTCTGTTTCCCCGTAATTCAAACAAGAATCTTGCATTGTATTCAGTGTGCAGTTGGGTTTGAGTACACGATTAGATTGATACCCAGTATTCGATAAATGGATATAAAATCGAAGTCATGTACTGTACTTAACCTTTAATTGTTTTGATGTTGTTGTTGTTGTTGTTGTTCCCTAAGCTGCCTGGCCGAACAGCCCCGAGTCCCTGAGAAAGGCCATGGCCACGATCGGGCTTTCCCACAGAGCTCTCATTGAGTGTAGCTTGTGTTGTTGGCGTAAGTGGTTGTGTGAAATGCAGTCTTCTATGATGTGTTTAATGGTATGGGGTGCTGTGTTACATCCCGGACAGGCGTCGACAACGGAGTCATCCAGTCTCTTCTGATAGCTCAGGAGAGCTGGATGGTGTCCGCATCTCAGCCTGGCCAGGTGGACTCTGTCCTCGCGAGGAAGGGAGGATTCGGAAGGATGGATTTCGGGAGGTCGTGCATGCAGCTGTGTGTTGTCTGTGAGTGAGTGGATGGATCGGTGAGAGATATGAGTATGGATGTGCTTCTGGAAGTTGGTTCGGGGTGGGCAGGGAGGGGGAGGAGGACAATAATTGTGTGTGATACCGTGTGCTGGGTGTTGTTTTGATATTTCTTGGTGTCTGTGGGTGTGTTGCCATGTAGTTTAGTGGGTGGTCTTGGTTCGTGGAGGCTGCTGCCAGGAATTGAGTGCCTCTCATGTCCAGATGGTCTTTGACTTTGAGGATTTTGGTTTCTTGATGTAGGTGATCTGTGGGTGCAGTAGCTGTGCAGCCTGTAATGAGCTTCAGGGCTTTGTTTTGAATAGTCTGTAAGGTCTTATGATGTGTTTCAGCTAGGTTAGAAGCCCAGGCTGGGCTTGCGTATTCCATCACTGATCTTATGTATTGTTTATATACTGTGGTGGTAGTTTCTTTGTTGTGTCCAAATTTTGTGTGAGCAAGTGACCTGAGGGCGTTAAGTCTGGGTGTCAGTTTCTTTTTAATGTTTGTGGTGTGCTGTTTGAATGTCATATGAGTATCATATGTTACTCCTAGGATTTTGGGTGTGTGTGTATGTGTTAGGGGTGTGTTGTTTATGGTGAGTTGAGGGATGTATTCGTGTTCTCCTGTCCAACTTGTGAGCAGGGTTGCGGTGGATTTGGCTGGGGCTAGATTAAGTCTGTTTGTAGTGCACCAGCCATGTAGTGTGTGAGATAGGGTTGAAGGAGATCTGTTGCTCTTTTTGGGTCATGGTGTGTGCATGTGAGTGTTATGTCATCTGCATAGGAGGCCTAAGTTTATTTGGGGCGTTATTGGGTGTAGTTATATCGTGCATGTACAGATTGAAGAGTGCGGGCGATAGGACGGATCCTTGTGGGACTCCGTTTGGAAAGTTTCTGATTTTAGATGACTGACCGGCAAAAGATAACGTGTGAACATCTGCCCTGCTAGGAAGTTGGCCAGCCAACGTTTTGTGTTGTTGTGCATGTTTGTGTTGTAGATTTTGTTTGTTAGGTTGTGGCGGGGGATGGCATCGAAGGCTTTACTAATGTCGAGTGTGGCTAATAGTGATCTGTGTGGTGGTCTAGCTGAATTGATGCCGTCGGAAGCTGTTTGTGTAAGGTCTGTGAGAAGGAGTGTTTGTGGAGTGCAGTGGCCTAAAGCCATGTTGTGTGGGAGCTAGGGGTAGGTCAGGTGTAATTAGTTGTAATACTAGGCGTTCCATGACTTTGGAGGGGGAGCAAAGGAGTGTGATGGGGCGGTGCGAGGAGGGTAGCGTGGGGTCTTTGTTGGGTTTGGGGAAAGTGATGATGATACCATGCTCACAAATGTCTGGTATTGTGTTGTGTGAATAGCTGTAGTTTGATATGTTAGTGAGTGCTTGTATGCCTTGTGGTCCCAGGTGTCTGAGGTGTATGTTGCTTATGTTGTCTAGGCCACAGGCGGGTGAGTGCTTGAGATTGTTGATGATATGCTTTGTCTGGTGATTGGTGAAGGGTGTATAGTCAGGGTCTGTGGGGAATTGTCTCTTACGTCGGATGACACGTCGGTCGTCTTTGTGAGGTTTAGGTGGCTGACATGTGAAAAGTGATTGATGAGAGTGTTTGCTTGTTGTTTACATGAAGGAGTAGAGTCTGTTGTTGTGATTGCAGCATGTGATTGTGTTGTGTTGCTGTTGGAAAGTGTGATGCTGTTTAGTGTTTTGTATAGTTTTTTGGGGTTTGTTTTGTGATCAAGTGTTTGTAGGAAGTTATTCCAATTTAGTTTTTGTTGTTCTTGTATTTTGTTGTTAGTTTGGGTGTTGAGTGCTTGAATTTGTTGTGTGATGTCTTGTGTGTGGGGTGCTGGGGAGTGTTTCAGTATGTCGCGTTGTCTGATGAGGTTTTGAATTTCTGGTGTGAAGTTGGGGTTGTGTCTTTTTCTGTTACCTCTTGGAATGTGTTTCTTGTCAGCGTTTTGGATAGTTTTATTGAGTATGTGTACAGCATTGTTGATGTTAGTGATGGGTGTACTGTTTAGAGTTGTGAAGTGTTGTTCTGTCTCATTTGTGAATGCTTCCCAGTTAGCTCTTTTATAATTGGTGTATGTGTGTTTGTGGCTAGCTGGGGTGAGTCTGGTTTTGGTGGTGATAATGATCGGGAGGTGGTCAGAGCCTAAGGTTCTGACCACCCTCCAGGATGTTGTGGGGGCGAGTTCTGGGGAGCAAAAGGTGATGTCTGGAGATGATGGGTTATAGAGGGCTTGGTGAGGAATATGGGTATGTTGATGGATGTCGTTAAGGATGATGAGGTTATCGGTTTGGTTTTGTAGTACCAGCCCTCTGTCTGTGTCGGGGTTGTCGACAAACCAGGCCGACGTCTTGGCGTTGAAGTCACCACCCAGGATGATGTGTGGGGTGTGTGGGGTGTTTGTGATGTGTTGTAAGTGTGGTCTGTATTCATTTGGTACTGTAGGGGATGTTTGGGGAGGGATGTATTTTTTGTTTTGATGTTATAATGGTTAGTGTTTAAGATTTGCATGTGGTAACCCAGGCTCGAAACCCGGTAGGATCCCATGCTTTCATTAATTTCATTGGGAGGTGTTTGGTGGTTGGAGTGAAATAAATAAATTATATTATTGTATAAATTATGACGTGTATGTATTTAATAATATTTAATAATATATACCATATGAGGAGGAGCACTTTATTAACAACGTTTCACATATAGCTTCATCAGGCCTGATGAAGCTTTATGTGAAACGTTGTCAATAAAGTGCTCCTCCTCTTATGTTGTGCATATTGATGTTGTCACATTTTATGAGTTTATTTTTATCATTGTTCGTATTTACTGGGGATTGAACAGCAAGATCCAAGGTTCGGTGAGCTTATGACTGACATAATAATACATACGGCAAAGTGGAGAGAAACACACCATTTGAGATGGAGCACTTTATTGATAACGTTTTGGAAATTACTTCTTCAGGCCATTTAACCTGAGAAGCGCGCGCTATTGGTAGTTAAAACCATCCCGCCAAGCGACAATATTAGGCTTCATTCCCGCCTAAAATCGTCATTTTATGAAAAATATTGTTATTACTTATTCATATGCGCCTATTTTACGTTTAATATGAAGATGTTAACATGTAACAACAATAAAACAAGTGGGAATAGTATTTGGGGGGTGAAAAAGACAAATTATTGCCAACCATCCAGTCATGAAGTGTGAGGCGAACAAGACGTATATACCTCTCTCTCTCTGAGGCCTGAAGGCAGACTGAGGCCTCTCTCTCACTTTCTTTCTCTCTCCACACACTCGATACGCGCAAGAGAACACCTTGAAACCGGGTTGGAGATATTGGCGCGATAAATAAACCAATAAACAAGGGAATAGGAGGAAAAATAGGTGATAATTGAAGGGAGGGGGGTGGGGAAGCAGGGGGTTTTGACACATATGGAGGAGTGATAGGAGGGATGGATGGGAATATTATCTCACTTAATCATATATTCCTTTGTTTGAAGTGTTACTGGGGTCTTTTAAAAGACTTTTTTTTAGGCCTTGGATCTTAAGAGGTTCGTCGCCTTTCACCACCAAAAGCTTGTAAGAGTCTCCTCGCCATTCTTGGGTTAAGCTACATCATATGATTATATCCTGTACCGGTATTCCCGAATGCTGCTACTCTGTGCAACTCTCCAACTCAAGAGTGAAACAATACTGCCAATCTTTCTTCTATTCAACAGCTGAGCTCTGGAACTCTCTCCCTGAATCCATCTTTCCCTCATCCTATGACTTAAATTGCTTCAGACTCTGTGTGTCCAGACATTTTTGGCGCGAACATTCATTGATTTTGGCCTTGTCCCTTTTTCAACTCTGGGGGTTGCTCTCGTCACAGGCAGCTTTGACCTTTGTCTCTCTGATCCACATAGGAAAACAAAAACAATATACCTGTATATACATATATATATATTATATATATATATATATATATATATATATATATATATATATATATATATATAGTATATATCGGAGTGGTCTTGCCACTGGACTGGTAATCCAATGGACCCGGGTTCGAATCCCAATATGTCAATGAGAAGATATTATTGGGATGGAATTTGTGCTGTACCTAGAGTATCAGTGCATTACCACAGCACACCGAAATGCCAAAAAAAATACCCTCATTGTTCCCTGATTAAATAGCATTGTATGATTATTCCCATATTCAAAAATATGCTACAGGGGGGCAATGCCTAGTGAGTTAATTGCTCAATAGGTGGCGTTCTGAGAGTGAGGGTCCGAGTGTGGGGGATGAGACTGTTAAGCGCAGAGGCGAGGCAGCTCCAGAGATGGAGTTGCTTTGAGCCGTGAAGCTTCGCATGTCTCACTCCCTAAACTGGAGCAAGACCTCACGGGCCTCACCGTGTTCAGCGGTAGAGTATAAAGGCTATCAGCCTATGCCCGAGAGGTAGTAGTTGGAATATAGAAAAAGAAAAAAAAATATATATATATATATATATATTATGAGTGTAAAGAAAATATATGTTTTGCTAATCCATAAGTAGGAATAACATCTGAGGTGAAGCCATTGATTTCAGGGGCTGATGAGTAATTGGTGCTTCTGAATGCTTGTGTGCTTGGTTTTTGTGGGCGAACTGTTATGTGTTCTTCTCTTGTCAACTCTTTTTCCTTTCTCGTTTTTCTTGCTGATCCTCCCTACTCTTTATGGGAGTAAGGGCTGGCTACATACTTACTAACTGAAGACAATTTTGTTTATTTCCAGTAGCACCAAAATGGCGGTGATTAGCTCTCTGTAGCAATAGGATCTCTAATCGCGGGGAATGGTGCTGGTGTGGTGCAAATTTGTGCATCAGGTGTGCTCTATTTGTACTCTATTTGTGTTATGCTTGTGCTCTACTTGTGCTCTATTTGTATTATATGTGTGCTCAACAGTATTTATGATATTTTGCGGAATGTTTGCTTTATTAACTTATGCTCTATTTGTCCTATATTTGTACTCTACTTGTGCTCTATTTGTGCTCTAACTTGTGTTCAATTTGTGCTTTTTTGTTTTGCTCTATTTGTCCTGTATTTGTGCTCTATTTACACTAATTACCTTGTTGTTATGCTTAGTTTCGAGGCTCTTTTTTCGCTAAAACAACTCCACCCCATAGTAAAAATGTAGGGCAATACATATTTTTGTCCATGGCAATTACGCGAGAGAGAACCTTTTGTGAGTGTGTGTGTGTCTTGGTGTGAGTGCGTGTGTGTCTAGGTGTGTGTGTGTGTGTGGGTAGGGTGAGGGGGGGGGGCTGTATTTGTGTGTGTGAGTGTGTGTGGGATGATTACCTGTATACTTCAATGTTTTTTTAATGAATCGTCTCGCGTGTCTGCTAATTTATCAACGTATCATCAAGGAAGTTTGGCGTGTGGATCTGTCAGAGTAAAGCACTAAATTATCTGTCCCAACTAAGACAATCCCGCCAGTAATTGCATTAATGTTGTATTGCTATTTAAGTTTGGTCAAAGTTTACTTAACATTGTGTTTAAGTTATTGATTATTAAAGATGTCATAAATATATGGGTTGTATTAATTTGTTCAATTTCCATTTTATAAGACTTTCACCTTCCCGAATCACTTCAATACATACATATCTACCTCAATTGGTTATGCTAAATAGTAATAATGTACAGTCGGCAAGATTTCCAACTGGCTGAGGATGTCTTTTATGTGAGGTATTTAAGCTATTTACAAATATACAAATTTAAAATGTAAAGGACAAAAATGAACAAACCAGTGGGTAGGTTAAGTCTATATAATTTGTTTGCCATTATTCTACCTTTTTACTTTAAAATAGCATAAATACAATCAGCACAGGGCCAGTGGGAAATCTTGATGGTGTAGGCTACATATATATATATTTGAAATAATATAAATATTTGTTTTCTCCATATACTCGATGGTACAGCAATTTCCTAAAATCGTGTCTGTTGCAACTGTGTATATATATATATATATATATATATATATATATATATATATATATATATATATTTATATTCTCTATCTATCTATTGCCTGACGCCGTAATCCCCGAAGGGGTGGCCACGAACGAACCGCCCCCATACACCTCTGTCCCCAGTCAGTCGACGCCCCTCCCCCGAACCAGCACCGCCTTCGTTCATATACTTCCTCACTCCATCCTTCCACCTCTCATTCGGTCTACTTCTCCCTCTCTGTCCCTCCACCTCGCTCTCGTACACCCTCTTAGTCATTCTTTCGCTTTCCATACATTCCATATGGCCGAACCATCTCAAGTTGTTCCTTTTCACACTTTCCAGCACATCTACCTCCACACCACACCTCCTTCTTACTTCTTCATTAGTCTGTCTATTCCTCCATGTAACTCCACATGCACTTCTTAAGTAATTCGTTTCCACTGCTCTCACTCTTGGTCTGAGTCTCTCAACCAACGTCCATGCTTCGCTTCCGTAAGTCAGTATCGGGATTACCACACTGTCATGCAAGGACTTCTTCACTTCCATACTGACCACCCTATTTCTTGTTACTGTTTTCAGCGTTCCTACAACCCTCTTCCCCTGTTGTACCTTCTCCCGCACTTCTTCATCCATTGTCCCATCTTTACTCAACACACTGCCCATATACTTAAAAGAGTTGACGATCTCCATAGCCTGACCGTTGAGCTTCACCTCACACTCTGTGACTTCACCCCTTTCGAAGACCATAACCTTGCTCTTCCCTGCATTTACCTTCAAATTCCGTTTTTCGCACACTGTTCCAAACTCATTTACCAGACCCTGCAACTCCCATTCATTATCACTCATCAGAACTGTATCATCCGCAAACAACATTATAGGTAGCTTCCACTCATTTCCCTCCCTTTTCAGCGATACACCAACATCCACTGCTCCTGATAGTATTTCTTTCATGGCTCCATCCATATATACAGTAAACAACCACGGGGACTTCACACACCCCTGTTTCAAACCAACATTCAGGTCAAAGAACTCGCTCTGCTCACGCTCCACACGTACTGCCGCCTTTACACCCTCATACATGCTCTTCACTGCTTTCAGCAACTTGCCATCTACTCCGTATATTCTAAGTAGTTTCCACAAACCTTCTCTATCCAGTCTGTCATAGGCCTTCTCCAAGTCCATAAAGGCAACATACACCTTTTGTTTCTTCTCCAGATATTTCTCCACAACACAATTCAGGGTAAAAATATAATCTATACATCCTCTTCCCTTCCTAAAACCTCCCTGCTCGTCGCCTATCCATTTCTCCGTTCTCACTCTCACTCTCTCAATCACTACCCTACTGTATACCATCCCTACTACGCTTAGAAGACATATTCCTTGGTGGTTACCACACACTCCTCTTTCCCCTTTACCCTTATATAGGGGGACTATTATGCCAGTCTTCCAGTCATCTGGTGCACTCCCCTTCTCCCATGCTAGTTTGCACATTTTCCATACCCATTTGATCACTATCTCACCACCGTACCTCAACATTTCCCCACACACTCCCTCTGTTCCTGGTGGTTTCCCCAACTTCACTCTTTTCATGGCTTCCCACACTTCTGACCTCCTGATCCCCACCTCCTCCTCCACTACTTCTCTTCTTCTCCCTCCCATTCCATATCCAACTATGTTTGCTGGCTCTTCATTCCTTACATTTAGCAACTCATTGAAGTACTCCCTCCATCTTTCGACTCTCTCTTGCTTCTCGGCTAGCATTCTCCCGTTCTTATCTTTCACACCCTTATTGTTTCCCTTGCTACCTTCCCTAACTTTCTTGACTTCTTTCCAGAACAGTTTCTTACTCTCCCTCCATTTTACACTCAGATTCCTTACAAATTCCTCATTTACTCTGTTCTTACTTTCCTTCACTACTCTCTTCACCACCCTCTTTCTCTCCACGTACCTCGCTCGTTTCTGTCTATATATATATATGTATATATATATATATATATATATATATATATATATATATATATATATACAGTATATATATATATATATATATATATATCAAAATGACCGTTTTTTATAAATTTTGTTTTAAATATTTTATAATTATTTGCTTTCTTCATCATCACTTAGAAAATCGGAATTTACTTGTCTGCAGACTAACTTCTTACTTTGCTGAGTTTTACAAATCAGTGTTGAGTTTATCTCATAGATATATTTTCTGGTTAAGTTCTCGTAAAAGTTATCTCGGTGTTCTTTTGCTTCCAGAGCTAAAGTGTTGACGTAGGAAGGAGCTCAACCTTTCTTTAAAAAATATAATATTGAGGAGGTTTCCGTCTGCAGAATATGTAATTTTACGTAGAACACCTTATTTAGTTATTGTGTAGAGTAAAACAAAACAATATGTATTAAGGTTCAAGACATAATTACAGATTAGTAGAAATTTTGAATGTGACAATAATCGTACAAATATACACAACGAAGAGTGATCGTTAGAAGTACAAAACCCTCATTGTTCCCTGATTTAATAACACTGTATGAATATTCCCATATTCAAAATATGTTACAGGGGGACAATGCCTAGTGAGTTCACTGCTCAATAGGTGGCGTTCTGAGAGTGAGGGTCTGAGTCTGGAGGGTGAGACGGTGAAACACTTGGGCGAAGCAACCAGCCGCTTCAGAGATGGAGCTGCTTCGAGCCATGATGGATGCTTCACATGTCTCACTCCCCAGACTGGAACAAGACCTCACAGGCTTCACCGTGTTGAGCGGTGGAATGTACAGGCTCTCAGCCTATGCCCGAGAGGTAGTAGTTGGAATATAGAAAACAAAAAAATACAAAAAAATACAAACAAAGTTAATTCTCAAGAAATATTGGAAACAGTGACACTCACTTTCTACGTGTCAGCAATTATATATTTAATAATAGATACTGGTATTATCATAACAAAGTATGATATTATTTTGTTTTACCTATTCCTTCATCATGCTTAGACCCATTAGTTTTGAGATTTAAAGACGTTTATCCCATTAGTTTGGCGATCTTAAGGCCTTTCGCCTCATTTGTTTGTCAATATGATGACCTTTCTTTCCATCTATTCGTCGATTGTTTTGTGAGCGATAGCGAACCTAAAAATTTAGGAGGAACCGGCCTGCGGCTGCTACATTTTTCTACCGAAAATGTTTAACACATTTTTCGAAGGGGGGGGCCTAGAGGAAATGTTTAAAGCTTAATGTAGTGTAGAGAGCAAACTAAATATATATATATATATATATATATATATATATATATATATATATATATATATATATATATATTTATAAATTTATTAATAAATAGGTAATATTAAGAATAGCTAGCTAACTGTATTCCAGTATATGCCATTATATAACCAGAATAGTTAATGTCAATATCTATGAGGATTTCCAAACCTTTATTTTATCAATTTGCAGGTTACTTATGTTTAAAACATTTTGTCTTGCAAGAAGGTTCTCTGGTCTCTCTTAACTAAGGCTCTCTACCGCTGATTTATTACCTTCCCCCCCCCCCCACCCTTTATCACCTTCCACCCTGCCAACACACACATACACACACACACACAAACGTGCGTGCGAGAGTTCTATCATTCATCTCTCGAAAATATCCTGCTGTAAGAATGTCCTAAGTCTCTCTACCACCTACCTATTACAGTAGCTCCCCCTCCCCCTTATCACCCATCACCCCATTACCTCACAGAAGTTATATAATATTTAATCCCTCCCCCCTCCCCCCCAGCTCTCTAACACCCCCTCTCATTCGTTATATTATTATTGTTTCTCCGACCTATTACATCTCACCTTCTATCATCACCCCTCCAACAGACCTTATTTCATTTTCTTCTCCCCCTCCTCCTCTATCATCCCCCCTACCCACAAACGATACATCATTCTTGTTTCCCTCACCTATTAACTCTACCTCCCCCTCTACCATCCGCCACCCCTCCACAAACGTTATATAATTCTTCCTCCAACCCCCTCCCCCCTCTATCACCCCCACCCCACCCACCACGTTCGCTACATTATTCTTCCCTCCGTCCGCACCCCGTCCCAACCCTCTATATACCTTGCCACGTATCATCCTCCACCTATTTATCTCTAGGCCTACCTATTATATCAGACTCTTGGGCTTTTTGAAGTATGCCTTTGTTTAGTTATTGGACTCTTTCGGGCTTATTGATATATGAATTAGTTCAAGCCCAGCGTTTTGGGGAATGAAACATGAGCAAAATAAAAGAAAACATGTCAAGAAAATGTGTACTCAATATTACCTTAGAACAAACCCTCAGACTACTCTCCTGAATTATAGATCTGCTTAGACTCTACACGAAACATAATGTAGTCATGTTGAAATTGTGATGCAATTTTATGTCATAATAAATATGATAATAATTATCTACACATACACAATTTATAGATGCAATATTATTTTCAAAAGGGTACCAATGATTGAAAATGATTAATGATTAATTATCATAATAATGAGTGTTTCAATACCTTAACTTTACCTGAGTTACCCCTCTAGCGCACATTTTCGTTCCTATAAAGTACAGCCCATTTTCTCTGACAACGTGCACACGTACAATAATACTCACATAAACATACATTTTCACTCACATTTCCACTCCCAAATACACCCCGCTTCAGCTAACATCGTCCCCTCAAGTGTTGAGGCTTGTATCGAAGGGTATTTAAAGACTAAAGTCATAAAGGAAAATTAATGTGTATGATTTTGTATTATATACTGTATATTATATCTCTAATCTTGTTTATTTACACATAGTAATGTCATGATGATGCTATTGAATCCGATGCTGGACATCTGGTTCTTATGACAATACAAAATATGTCATATTTATTATCATTCGTAGTATACTCTGAGTAAAAAATTACCAGCAGTTCCAGCTTAACCCACTGAGCCGCAGCTAGTTTAGAATAAATGTACCACCAGGGACCAGCAGGTTTTGATTTTTTTTTTCCAGAAACAATTTTGAATGGGTTAGGAATGAAGGAAAACCCACAAAAAAAACGATCCCCTAGGTCATTAACCCTTAATTAGCGGCGAGCAACATAAGTCGAGTTAAAAAAAGCTGGACTATGTGGCGGCGCTCGACATAACTCGAGTGGCAATTTCAGCACGTAATGTGGCTGAGAGAGAGAGACAAGTGGTGGCAGGAGACTAGCGAGCGTATGACTGCTCCAGACCACCGCGGCGAACCTACTGACACAAATCTCAGCTCCCTCCTCCCTCTCTCACTCGCTACATACTCAATTATGTACTGAAAGTACCGAATTACCTGCTTTTTGCACTCGCGTTGCACGGTTATTGCAAGAAAACTATCCATCATACAAGGATCGTTATGGTGTCATTCGAAAGCTCTGTTTATGCCCTTTCAGGGATAGGTACTTGTTTTACGTTCTGGGTCTTATTTAGGCATGAAAATGATCACGTAAACAGCCCTATTTTGGCTAAAAACACCCCGCTGTGCGGTACACATAAATAAACCGCATAGGCCGCTCGTAAGGTGTTAAGGGGTCCTACGGTGCGCCCGAAAGTCGGATTTACAGGAGGGGAAAATTGAAGTAAAAAACACCAAAAAACAGGTTTTTGCGCGCTCACGCACACGCGGTTGGACTTTGAGTTTTCAACCATCGGCATGGTTGCGTGGGATACTTACACAGTTCCCATACAAATTTGAGCCCTCTAGGTGCCATAGGACCGGAGTAATTAACAGGGACGACACGTTGTCGTCGCTGGGGTTTAGCGTTACATACATTGCCGACGACAACGTGTCGTCGCTGGGGTTCAGTGGGTTAATGGCTATTGCAAATGTGTCCGATAGCGTCTTGTAGTAATATATATTTATAAACAACGATTATAATAAATATTTAAATAATTAGTGCAAGAAGAAATCGGATGCATGTGAATAGTAAATCAGCTGGAACAGTTGCCTATGATTTACCAGTCAGTGACTGACTATGAATTGAACGGCTTCAAGTTTCGCGTGACCAGACACTTAGTCCCGAATTCAGAATACCGGTTTAAACCTCGGATTTCGGAGCAGGTTTAAACCTGGGATTGAGATTACTCGATCCTGGATCGAAAACAAAGGTTTATCCGTATTCAGAACACGGCTTTAAGATCGAGATCGAGTAATCCACGGCTTAAAACTCTGTTCAAGTCGAAGGTGTGCAACAGTCAATCACAGTGATGTAAGGAATGCAGTCAGCCAATAAGAACACGAACGAGCCATTGTATCTACTGTATATACAGTATGTCCTTATTTTCGTATTTTGCTTTCGCTCAGGTGAATTCTAGTTTGTAATTACCAATTCACAAAATAAATTATATAGTATAATAAGTTGTTTTACCAAGAGAGTACACATTAAACAAATATGTATATAGAATTAGAAATGATCCGGTACCGGGTAGCCTATACTGTAGGAGTAGCCTACTACTGACATGTCGCTACTTTCCTCCTATTTATTTCAGTTAGTTCAAGCTTTTGAGAGTTTCGAAATTTGTTAAATGTATCTGAGCATAATTATATATGACGGCATATATCGGACATACCGTAATATCTAATTTACGAGTATATTATGTACAGTATGTGTATGTCATGAAAGATAGGTCTACTGTTGGATATTGGCAGGTAGCCTATTTCAGAGGAAAAATACAATCAATCGAGCTTTGCCAAACTCCAGTACTGTGATAAACTGCAAGCTGTTATTTTTGTTTTGTAATCAATTATCAACAAATAAATGTTCATTGATTTCTACATGTACGGCTATCAACTGCTCCATTTATCCGCAACAAATGCATGGCAACCATAGGCTATTAATACATTTGAAGTCACCAAGCTAATCTTAAAAAGAAAGCACTCTCATTGTATTTACAGTTCGAAATATTGATATTGGCTTATGTATTAATGCAGAACTAATGTGTACTCCGTGGTTCGACTTATAATCTATCAATTAATACATATAAGAGTGATAATGATGACTAAAACGCTAATCCAAATACTGTAGGCCGCTACATTAGGTACAGTAAGTCAAGCTTATACCTAAGATACTGCATCCACCGCATGCTCAGCACTGTTAATACTCCCTCAATTGGACACATGTACAGTATATAGGATAAATAGCTCAAATGAAATAATTTGTAACCATTAAGTATGTAGGCGAAAACTGTTACCAATGTGACTCGTAATTTAAACTATGCAGCATTGCAACCTACTAGGCTATGGAAAAGACAACTCATACAAATTATCTCTCTTATCCTAGGCTACTTGTTAAATGCATTTGAAGACAATGGTTCACTTGTGATTCCTTATTTATATAAGCTATATATTTGAATTCGTACAAAGGATTAATAACTGCATGGATACAGTTAATAAGTATAGCCTATTTGATGTGCACCATGTAGTTAACTAATACTATTGGTTCTATGCTAAACTAATAAAAATATGAACATATATAGTATATGTTCGTGGACATTTAATTATAAAAATAATTTTATTCAGCATAGAGGCATCTCAGGTTATCAAGGCACTTACAACTATTATAGAATAACCACATCAGTGATGAGGCTACGGCGATGCTTCGTTCCCTTGGCAATTATTATTTATTTGTTCGTATGCTTAGACAATTTCCAACGTAATGTAAAAATTGTTGCCGTTTTTTACAATATAATAGAATCGGTTTAATGACAGTTTGTGTTACTTGGAAGTAATAATAAGACATTTTAATGGCGAGTAGGAAGCCTTCGATCGATCGTCTGTTAAGCCAGCTCCCGCTGGTTTAAACCTCGGATTGACTGCCCGAGATGCATTCTTACACTTGTCATCCATTATTTATATACATCCTTGCTTAGAATGACTGCAAATAGTCAGTGCCAGTCTTTATTAATTTATATTATGGATTCCTCATGGACTAGTGTAAGCTATCATAAGTAATTTGAGGTTTTAATAACTTCAAGCTAACTTCAAACCTACCCTCACGCAGGTTTAAACCTCGGATCGAGTAATCCGCGGATTGACTGGATAAGCGGCTCAGGATTTTATTCTGAATACCGATGGTCCTGGATTGAGTTTCAATCTCGGGTTAAAACCAGTGAGAAGGTTTAAACCACTGTTCTGAATTCGGGCCTTAGACCCCAACATACCATAAACTTTGCTTTCTGTCACTTTCGGAAAAAACAAAAACAAAATAAGAGTCTACTCTTTTCTCAGATTTGCTGACACCGAGTATAGAAGTAAAAATATGTCCTACACCACGAAATTAAATTTCTTCTATATTCTATATAGTGCATGTTTACTGAGCTCAAATGGCTCCACAAGAAAAATATATACTCCGGATAATATTATATAGCTCAGAGGGTAGAAGTGAGAAATGTGGCCCCCATTGAGCCATCTCTGATCCGTTGCTGACACCACAGTAGTAGGGTCATTTGCTTGGAATCCGTGACCATTTTGTTCCTACCTTTTTCTCTCGATGGATTTGACAACCTGAACCATTTTAAAGGAAAATTAGCTCCTATGCCACTCTGAAAAATGACGGCTAACTCTGCTAGAGCCCAATATTCAAAATGGCCGCCAACGCCATCTTGAAAAACATGAAATGTAATATCTCTGGCATCAGATGAGCTACAAGGACGAATGAGGTGTCCTTTTTCACTAATTCTGGCATTACAAATCCACTGGAATGGTTATTGTATTGTATTATATTGTATATTGTATTGTTATTGTATTGTATTATACTAATTGTACATATTAATCTGCCACTTCACTGTCACTACATGATTCACTGTATGAGCCACTATCAGAATCACTGTCCTCACTTTCGCTGCTATCATCACTGTTGTTCTCTGCCTGCGGATTTGTAGGTAGTAGTATGGATGGGGGAAGTGGGGGCTGGGTTGAATGGACAGGCAGACATATGCCATTTGCAAGATGCCATCCATGGCCGATCGGTGAGGGATGACTTTGGATCTGGTAATGCTTTTGCAAATATGCAAGATAGTTTGCACGCTCCAAGTGTGGACGGAGACTGTCCAAGTCAGGCACAAGTCGGATAGTGCTTTTTTTCTTCTGAACTCTCCACTTCGCTGCCCTTGCATCTCCCAGGGTCTTGCTTTTGGTATCACCATAGACATATCGAATGACACACCGCTCCAAATCACTGATGACCTGTTCTATGACCAGGAGCTGTGTACCACATGCTGCTAGCAGGTCGTGTGCCTCTTTAGACTTCTCCAGACGATCTGCGATGAGCTTCTTGCTTGCTCCAGAGAAGCCGGAGTTGTGGTCACACCCAGTGAGGACATGAAGTGGTATGATGGATGCAGCCATTGCCTCCCTGCACAAACATCGGGCATCAATAAGCTGACGTTTTGCGTTTCACACACAGGATTCCTGCTGTCTTCTGAGCAACATATGCCGCTTGCACGTAGTTGTCTGTGTCCTCTGTGTCAAGAACGACAGCTGCTGTGTAGGTGTCTGACCGGAGCACACTATATATGGTGAGCATTGCCGTATCTGCCTCTGCATGGGAGCATTTGAGCTCTGGCACAAGCTTGCCTGTGGTGAGATTCTTTGCAGTGCTGCCAACTACACAGTAGATGATCTCGGTGCTTGTTGTTGCTGCTGTTCTCTGGAATTCCGTTTGAAGAAATGCCTGAAGGCGGATTTTGTTTCTCAGGTTTACCCAGGAGAGCATGGAAAACTTTACTAGAAGGAAATTTATCTTCTGTCTTCATGAAGACATTGCTGATTGGCAGGTTTTTTTGGCGCAGTATTCTCTCACTGTCCTTGATCGTGTAATTCTGATCATATGAATCATTGACACAAATAATGCGCTCAGCATGCTTGTGTCTCGTTAGAACGAAGTGCACCAACTTCTCTGCATAATCTCCCCAGGTATACTTGGTACCGTCTCCCTTCTCTCTGTCTTCAATGGTAGGAGTTGTTAGGCGCCAGATGAGGCCCATATCAGTAATAGACGTGTATACATCAGGCTCTGGAATGACAGTCATAGTTAGTTTTTGTTGAAGCTTGCTTTTCTGTGCCTTACGGATGGTTCCATTGACGTTGAAGATGGAAAGGCACTTGGCTGTAACACGATGCTGCAGGACTTCTTGAAGTTTGAGGGCACCACTCGTTTCAACCAGTCCGAGAACAGAGGCCAAGGCATTACGCTCCATTTCCTCAGTCTTTCCCTTCAGGTTCTCACCATCTGCTTTCTTCAATTCCTGAGTTGAAAAGTTCAAACGCTTGCTACGGGGAACTCGTGCCGCAACATTCATCACCAACTGATCATTGCTGACACCCAATGAAGATATTGCCGCCTCGATGTATGTACCTGCTGCTGTTGTATCATCTACCAGTTCACTCACATTCTTTTGAATGCATTCATGAAATCCGATGTCTTCCCCAAATTCATTGATTAGAATTTCCTTCAAGTAGCTGGGTTTTACTACTGAGTTATGTCTGTGATTTGAGATAATGAGCTTATAGTCCTGCAGCAGGCCTTGCAGTGTGCGAATTTCATGGGCTTTGAAGATTACTTGACGAATATGATGAAAGAAGAGAGCTTGGGCCTCTCGGAGGTTTACACGCTGCAGATGTTGAGTGCTTTCATCTGAAAGGGGCTTGTGGTCGCTTACATATTTGCGCCAGCACGCACGATGGTAGCGGATTTCCAACCCAAATGCTGTTTGACTATCTGGGATGGATGCAATCAGAGTGTCATGTCTCAATCTCATGACCTCATCTTCCAGACGGACAGTATGTAACTTGAATTTAGTCCAGGCATCTACTGTTGATAGGAGTAAAATCTGCTTGTCACGATCACTACTCTTGTATGCCCCTTTCATGCACCACACACATAGAGTCTTATTGTGAAGGACACCCATACTGGAGCGGATCCTTTTAGGTGCACTGGCCTCTGGGGAAGTGTCTTGTTGATCTGATGCTTCATCTCTTTCAAGACGTTCCTCGGATTTGTGTTTGCGTTTTTCGGCTTGAGAGAGCTTGCGCTTGCTGGATAATGATGCGTAACAAGTGCTATGCATGTGGTGACCCTTTGGTCCCTTCTCCCAATCCACATTTTCATGTATATAGATAAGAAACACACAAGTAGGACATAAAAAGAATGGCAAGAGAGCAGTAAAAATAGATATTAACCTCTTCCGTACTGGCAACGTTTTTTTATATTATTTTAGTTATATTTAGACAATTTTGTGTAGTTTAAGAAGAATATGTGGTAGTGAAAATGGTTAAGTGAAATAGTTCGAAGCCTGTTATTTGCTGGAGGCCCTTTTTAAGCTACATGAAATAGTGTAATAGTAGCCAGAATAAAGTTAAAAGGAAGGCACCGGTACAGAAGGGGTTAACAATTCAGACAAACAAGAACATACAATAGGTTTTGAGTGGCCCAGTAGAGATGGTAAGAGAGATAGGGGAAATTGGAACAGGGGAAAAAGCTGTGTTAATAGACGAGAGGATTGTGGTTAAATCTTATGGGTGAAGATAAGGAAAGAACATGGGAGATGGATAGAAGATAGACAGATAGAGAGAGAGAGAGTGTGTGAGATAGCGAGAGAGAGAGGGTGGGGGGGAGAGGGAGTAAGATTAAAAGTTGTTATTAGAAGAGAGGATTATGGCCAGACCTTATGGGGGCAAATAAGGAAAGAAATGGGAGAAAGAACTAGAATACTTTTGTAGTCCATTTATATATACAGTACATCAACCAAGTACAATATACTTCTAAGCATCAGAAACCTATATTATTATTGTAATTATATTTACTATCAATGTTTACAGATCCAACTGTGGTGATGGGCTGGTCTATCAGAGTGAGAACTGAGCGATCTCTGCCATACCCATAGCTTACTCTGACTGTTCCTTTTACTTATATATTTTCTAGATCTCAAGTGACGGCGTCTCTTGCGTGGATTGCCCTCCTAATCTACCAAGATTGGAAGCCAAAGCGTCACATCTTTCCTTTGCCCCTCAACTTTCTCTTCATAATTGCTGAGGGGCACAGGGCCCTGGGTGGGGCTTTGGTTTCCCGGGCGTTTCCGCGCCCTCCTCAGCTCCCCGCCATGGAGTGGCTTCGGTCACCCAGGCTTTATTGTGGTCGGCGGGGAGGGTTCTGTGGGGGCGCTCGGTTGTGGCCTTGCTCGGGGCCTTGGGGCTGTTCGGCCAGGCAGCTTGGGGAAAAACAACAACAACAACAACAGATCCAACTTCCTTATAGCCTGAACATCGCAAGTGGTCTATAGGTCGATCTCTATTACTATAGGATCTCTAATTTGTTATTGCTATTACTAGATGGCTTTGTGTAAATTAGGAAGGATATCCTGGAACCATGCAGAAAAGACTGTTTCAATCAACCCTCGTAATTTAAGGGGGTCACCTGCTTTTTTCTCTTTCTCTTCTGTTCTCTCTTTTTGTGGCTTTTATCCATTCGGCCCCATTCAGCCAACTGTTTTAAGACGTTTATCCCCATCCAGGTGTCATTTTTTTCCTGGTGAGCGATAGCGAGCCAGCATTGTATGGAGAAATCCGGCTTCGCCGGACACATTTTTCTATAAAAAAAATGTACACATTTAGCTAGCTGTCAAAACAAAAAATATATATGCTGGCTTGCTACCGCTCCCCAGGAAAATATTAACACCTGGATGGGGGAACGTCTTAAAACAGTAGGCTGAATGGGGCCGAATGGATACAAGCCAAAGAGAGAAAAAAACGAGGTAGTCTCCCTTAATATTTCCTTCCATTTTCCATTTTAACACTTTCTTTATTCATACAGAATGTATCTGAACGTCCTGAACTTTCCATTTTAATCATTCCCTGGATATGACAAGAGTACGTTCACCCCTGCTGTACCGAAGAAATCCTCTTCATTGTATTCTGCCAAAAGTAGGATGATTGTATTTAGCTTTGGAAGGACGTCTACCAGTTAAAAGGTGACAGACTAATTTTCAATTAAGGGGAGGCAGACCGTTTGTCTGGACGCCCTTCTCCCTAATGATTTGCCCCACTAGTTTTGAGATTATAAGACGTTCGGCCCATTAGTTTAGCGATTTTAACACGTTTTGCCCCATTTCGTTGTCAATTTTAAGACCTTTCGTGCCATTTAGGTGTCGATTATTTCCTGGCGAGCGATAGCGAGCCTGTAATTTTAAGAGGAACCGGCCTTCGGCCGGGCCATTTGTGTACCGAAAAATTTACAAATTCATCTTAAAGTTTTTTTTTTTTCTAAGCTTGATGGAGGTCTAGAGAGGAAACTAAACAAATTTATGAATAAATTAATTAATAGACCAAACAAACGGTCAGTCTCCCCTTAACCCTTTTAGCTACTCTCCTTCCTTCCTAAGATTCATAAAATCGTCTAACTACAGCTGAAATAAAAACCAAAACACGTCACCGGTACAGAAGGGGTTAATATACGTGCAACTAGTTTGCCTGGGAAACAAACGTACTTGCTCATATAGTGATGTACATTATATGAGGTGGTATTGTGTTTCTTTATTAAATTTTAATTGTATGTTCCTGCTAAATTTTCAATATTTCCATCAAGTGATTTTGATAATATATTTTGTCTTTATATTGTGCGGTTCTGGTTTTGTTGAGTTTGTTATTCACGGTTTACATTCTGTTTTACTTTCTACACTTCCATATTAGAACCTTAAGTAACTACTAGTGTTGGTGTTTACATCGTGAAGTGTTTATTGTTCACTTTGCTGTAAATACTTTAATTATCCATTTCAGGGTACGATGACGCATTTTTTCTAATCTCTGGTTATTATTAGACGATTTTATTGAGATTATAAATGGTATGTAGGCAGTCAGGTAGTTAATTGATATAATTTCACCCTTTAAATTCTACCATACCCTTCCAAAGCTGCTAGAAATCATCTAATGATAGCCATAATAACTGCCAAAATGCGTCATAATCCTCTAGGGCTTGAGAATACTATATCCGACACAATGAAAATGTCGTATTATAGCCAAAAACCGTAGTATCTTTATAAAAAGTACCCCTTCATTCGCCAGGTGGGAATCATTTCTCTGCACCTTTACCCCTTCTGTACCGGTGACATCATATTTATTCGATCTCAGCCACATTAACACGATTGTATCAAGCTTAGGAAGGATATATGGTAACTTCAAGGATTAATGGAGATAATCGGCCGCCTTTTAATTGGTATATATCCTTCCTAAGCTGAATAAAATCGTTCAATAGTTGCCAGAATATGATGAAAAGGATGGGTTGAATTATGTATAAAGGTGTCTGTCCCGTGATGGTAAATTCCTGGGAATCCCTATGAGAATGTAGAGTGTGTTAAGGGGGGATGGGCCGGTTTTTGGACCATTTTCTCCCTCATGTTTAGCCCCATTAGTTTTCGGATGTTAAGGTGTATGCCACATTATTTAGTCGATTTTAAGACCTATCGCCCCATTTCTTCGTCAATATTCAGACCTTTCGTGCTATTTAGGTGTCATTATTTTCCCTGGCGAACGATAGTGAGCCTGTAATGTTGGAAGAACCGGCCGAGGGCCGGGAAATTTTTCTACTGAAAAATTTGCAAATTAATCTAGAAGGGGAATCTATTGGATGTTTTTTTTTTTTTTTTTTTTTTTTTTTTTTTTTTTTTTTAAATTTGATGGAGGTCTAGGGAGGAAACTAGAACAAAAATTAATACAAGCATAAATCGCCCAAAAAGTGAACCATTCCCCCTTAACCCAAAAACCGCGAGTTATGTGTAATGGACACCACACAACTGGGCGGACATATTAGGCTCCATTCCCACCTATAATCGTCATTTTAGATAAATATCATTATTACTTATTCATAATTATGTGCCTATTTTACCTTTAATATGAGGATAGTAACCTGTAACAACAATAAAACAAATGGGAATATCATTTTTCTGGTCAAAATCGCGAATTTTAAGCGAGCGGTTCATTCAACAAGTGTGAGCCAGCTGGAACCACACCCTCCTCTCTCTAAACCTGGAGAGTGACTGAGGCCTGTATATCTCTCTCTCTCTCTCTTTCCCACGCATAGACACACACATGACCACACCCTGCAACCGGCTTGCAGATCTTAGCACAAAAATATACCAATGAATAAGGGAATAACAGGAAAAATAGGTGTTAATTGAAGGGGGAGGGGAAAAGGGGGAAGGAGGGGATGTGGAGGAGTGATATGAGGCATGGAAGAAAACAAAAATATTTTAAGTGCTACTGGGGCATTTTAAAAGTTTTTTTTAAAGCCTTGGCTCGTATGAGGACGCTCACCTTTGCCCAGTATGGACACATATTTCTTCATATTTCTTCAAGCAGAATCCCCTACTCTCCTTTTTTTGACAGAGACTCAAGTAACATCCACATCTGACACGTCTAGATTTAATTTTCAGGTTATCAAATGCTCCAAAATTTCAGACCTAAAGGAGGTGTATGTTGCTTCGCAAAATCTGAAATTGTCGTGGAGGAGGTTACTAGTTTCAATTGTCCATATTTTGATTATTCTATATACAAATTAATCTCTGCTGGTAAATTTAAATACATATGTTGCATCTACTGTTCCCCAAATACTACTCCAGAGCAAAGTCTTTTTGATTCTCTGTCCTCACAACTCAGTGTCCTCAACTTAAATGTTTCTTCTGAAATCACTGTGTTGGGTGATTTTAATGTCCATAATGTTGAATGGCTCACTCATTCAGCCAAGACTGATGATGCTGGTCTTGAATGTGAGCTATTTGCAGACTCATTTAATCTCACTCAACTAGTCAACCAACCCACCCGTGTACCAGATAATCCTAATCATAATTCCTACCTACTGGACTTATTTTTAACAATCAATTCAGAAAATTATGATGTTACAGTGAGGTCCCCGCTTGGATCTTTTGATCACTGTCTAATACAGGCCACCTGTCTATCACCTACCACACCTTCCCACTCTGAACCTGTTTTGGTGACTAAATGGCATCACGATAGGGCAGACTGGGAGGGTCTTCAAGGTTTCTTTATTGATATTCCCTGGACCTCTTTCTTTTCTAATGATGCACACACCACCTTGAGCCACATACAAGATTTTGTAAAAATTGGAATGGAAACTTTTATTCCTCATCAAAAGTACAGTAAAAGATCTAATTCACCTAAATGGTTTGACCATAATTGTGCTAGAGTAACTAAACAAAAAGCAATAGCCTACAATGCATACACAAGATCAAAAACACATGAAGCCTTTAATTACTTTAGAGACATCAGAAATCATGCCAAAACTGTATTAAACCTAACTAAATAAAACTTTCTCCACAAGCAGGCAAATAAACTTCTAAATAATCCAAATGATAACAAAATATTTTGGTCTACTCTTAACTCATTCAAATCCAACTTCACTACTGCTTCATCCATTCCACCATTAAAATCTCCGACTGGCAATCTTGTAAGTGACCCACGAGGTAAAGCTAACCTTCTTGCGGATATTTTCTCCACCAACTCAACCTTAGATGAAATAAATCAAGATGTCCCTGTACTTAATTTTAATTCGCCTGAAATTCCCTCACTTAAGATCCACACCAGACATGTCAAAACTATTTTTCAGAATCTCTCAGTAGATAAAGCTCCTGGTCCAGATGAAATTCCTCCAATAGTACTTAAGAATTGCTGCTTGGTGCTCGCTCCTGTATTGGCAACATTTTTCCGTCTGTGTACTCATACCTCATGCTTCCCAGTACCCTGGAAAGAAGCAAACATCCATCCAGTTCCTAAAAATGGGGCCTCTTCAGATCCATCAAACTACAGACCAATAGCTATAACTTCCACTCTTGGTAAAGTCTTTGAAATTATATTAAATAATCACATAATTAAGCATCTTGAGAATAATAAATTAATCAGTGATAGGCAATATGGTTTTAGACGATGTCGATCAACTGCAGACATTCTTTGCCTTCTTACGCATCAAATCAACCAAGCTACAGACCAATATGGTGAAACACATACAATAGCACTGGATATATCAAAGGCATTTGATAGAGTCTGGCATCAATCCTTATTGTCGAAGATGTCACACTACGGCCTTGCATCATTAGTTCCACTAATTTCCACAGTTCCTTCACATTTACCAATTCTTTCACCCAACCCGATCTTATAAATTCAAAAATAAACATTGCAATTTCTCTGAACCAGGAACTTTCTAGAATTAATGAATGGGGACAAAAGAATCTAGTTTCCTTTAATGCACAGAAAACCAAGTACATTCAATTTTCTAACCGACAGAATCTCACTGACTCCCATATATTTTTTAATGATGTAAATATTCCCACTTCCCCTAGTATTGACATTCTCGGTGTAACATTAACTACTAACTTGAGCTGGACACATTATGTTAGAAGCATTGCTAAGAATGCCTCTAAAAAACTGGGACTCCTGTACAGAGTTCGAGAATTCTTCACTGACGAGCAGTTGGCTGTGATATATAAAAGTCATGTGCGTTCTCAGATGGATTACTGTTCACCTCTGTGGAGTGGAAGTGGAGTGGTTGCATTGAGGCAGTTGGACAAAATTCAAAATAAAGCTATTAGATTAATCAATAACCCTGCAATCACACAGGACCTTCCTACATTATCCATACGAAGAAACGTTGCATCCCTTGCATTATTCTACAGATATTTTCACGGCAATTGTTCTGAGGAACTTGCTTCAATTGTGCCGCCTCTCCACATCTTTCCCCGTAGAACTAGGGCAGGTGAGAGCGCCCATGAATTTACACTTTCTCCTCCACAATGCAGAACTTCTGCTTATCAAAATTCATTTATCCCTAGAACTACTACTCTTTGGAATTCACTTCCCTCGAGTTGCTTTCCACAAACTTACAATCTACAAAAGTTTAAATCCAGTTGTTACAAACATTTTATCAATGGAGGATGCCTTTAGGCACATGGACCTTTTTGTTTTATCTGTGTTTTTCCTTCCTCCGTTCATTGTCTCTTAAAAAAAAAAAAAAAAAACATATGAGGACGCTCGCCGTTTATGAGTTAAGAGGACAGTGGTTATTTTAGGGGGTCCATTAATTTTATATTCATATTTCTATTTTAGTTTCCTCCCTAGACCTCCATCAAACTATAACAAAAAACATCCATTAGATCCCCTTCGCGATTAATTTGTTTATTTTTCGGTAGAAAATGTCTCGGCCGAAGACCGGTTTTTCTTAAATTACAGGCTCGCCAGGTAAAAATCGACACCTAAATTGCACGCAAGGTCCTAATATTGAGAGAGAAATAGGGTGAAAGGTCTTAAAGTCGCCAAACTAATGAATCCAACGTCTTAAAATCTAAAATATAATGGGGCTAAACATGAAGGATAAGGGGGTCCAGAAAAAGCAACTACCTGCCTCTAAAGTGGTATATAGAGGTGACTGTCCCGTGCTCGTATATACCATGGTGGTCCTTATGAAAGTAAAGAGTGGGTTAATGGAAGGTTTTTAGTTTGTTCCCTAGACCTCCATCAAGCTTGAAATTACACCCCATTGAGCCCCTTTCAAGATATATTTGTACATTTTTCGGTAGAAAAATGTCCAGCCGAAGGCCGCTTCCTCTTAATTTACAGGCTTCTTGTCGCTCGCCAGGAAAACATCGACACCTAAATTGAACGCAAGGTCTCTAATATTGAAAGAGAAATTGGGGGAAATGTCTTAAAATCGCCAAACTAATGGAACAAATGTCTTAAAAACTAAAACAAAAATCAATGGGGCTAAACATGATGAAGAAGGGGGACCAGAAAAACGACCCATATCCCCTTAAGTTGTATATAGAGGTGTCTGTCAGGTGGTCGTAAATACCATGGTGGCCCTTATGAGAGAGAGAGAGAGAGAGTGTTGCATAGGGGTGACCGTCCCGTGGTCGTAAATACCATGTTGGTCCTTATGAGAGGGTAGAGGGTGGTAATGTTTGACAATCACGGTAACCTATGCCTGGTAAGCTGTATGTGTGTGTGTGTAAGAGAGAGAAAGAGAGAGAGTGAGAGCGAGAGGGCAAGAGAGAATTAAGAGAGAGGGAAGGAAACCGGTTGAGTGTGGATAGGGAAAGGGGGTTGGCTGGCGGAAATTGCAATTAATTAACCCGTCGAGCCCCCGGCTGGTTTTGTATTTTTTGTTCACCAGAACCCGGCCCGTTTTCAAAAAATGGTTTTATTCCAGAAACAATAGCGAATGGGTTAGGAATGAAGGAAAAACTACGAAAAATCGCTCAAAAAGCTTAAAGAATGGTCCTACAGAGCCCCCGAAAACGTATTTTACAAGAGTAAAAAATTGAAGGCAATTTTCCCCCAAAAAACAGGTTATTGCGCGCTCACGCGCACGCACGTGGACTTTGAGAGTTTTCAACCATCGGCACGGTTGCGTGGGATACATACACAGTTCCCATACAAATCTGAGCCCTCTCGAGTGACTACACCTGAGGTTACGGTCGGAGCAATTAATGTGACTCGTCAGACGCGTCGCTGGGGCTGTGCGTTACATACATAGGAGACGCGCCAGACGCGTCGCTGGGGCCGGACGGGTTAAGGGAGAACGTAACAAGGAGTTACAAGGAATAGTTATTATCTCAGAGACCTTGCTGTCCATTGTGGAGAGATAATCGAAGTGAAAGGAGAGAGACTGTTTAGTGCACTATACTCATTACAGAGTGTGCAAAAAACTATATTCTCTCTTCTTGATCTGCTCTACTAAAGAACTGTTTACAACTCTTGAGGGAAGTTTGTTCCAAGTAGAACAGATCTTATATGTGGATTTGTTTTTGACAAGTACTAGTGCTGAACCTTTTCAATTATATTTTCCAGAAATGGTGGTGTGTTGTATTCATATTGAGACTAAACATTTTGCTATTACCCACATTGTCAAACCCAACAAATTTGTAAATAAGTTCATTAAGCTGACCTCGTAGTCTCTAGCTCTCATCTGGTCATCATAGCTCAGTCTTCTAAGCGATGAAATAAGCTTCGTAGCCCTAGCAGCCGGTCTATATCTTTCCTGAGTGCTGCATAGAGACCAAAATTGAACAGAATACTCCAGGAGAGGCCGTATCAGAGCGTTGTTAAGTGTGAGGACTATTTCCGTATTTCTATACGTAAATTGCCTCTTAATATAGCCCAATAATTTCTGAGCTTCATTCTCTACTTCAATGCAATGCTTGGAAAACCTTAGGTCACTGCTAATCAGAACACCTGAATATTTGTCCAAGTTATTCACTTAGAAAGGCATTCCCAATAGCGAAAAACCTGACTTGGAGTTTGCTTGGCCGATGTGCATCACCTTGCACTTTTCCAAGTTTAGACCATTCACCCACTCTGTTGAGGTTCATTCTGAGCTGTTCAACCCCTTTGAGAGAGAGAGAGAGAGAGAGTGAGTGAGTGAGTGAGTGAGTGAGAGAGAGAGAGAGAGAGAGAGAGAGAGCGAGTTCTGTGCTCGGGTTCAGTATTTCAGCACAAGGTCCACCGACATACTATAAAAGAACACCCTTACTCTTTCCATTACATTAGCATTGTATGAGTTTCTTATATTCTAAAGCAGTGGGTGACAGTACCTAGAGTAAAGATTAGTTGGTGACATGGAAAGTACATAGGTGTGCGAGAATGAGGTACTGACCATGTGAGTCAAGCCATTGTCACACAAGCGCTTTTTCAGGCAATTGTTGATGAATGTGTTTTATCTCGTATTATTCTGAATCTTTTTCACATCAAAATCCGAGAGTAGACTGAAGGTAAATTATGTTAAGTACCTGATATCTGATCTATCTTAAATACTGTAGAGACCCTGCATTTATCTCAGTATCACCCCTCTGCCTCAGAAGGAAAGTAAACACAAAGAATGACGTATTGTAAGAAACTATACCCTATTAATGATAATTAGGCCAGAAATCTTGACCTCTAACCTCTATAACTCACAAAATACTAAAATACGTTTTGTTCCGTGTATGAAGAAGGCAAAAGGCAAAGCTGCCTGTAACAAGTATCTCCCCCAATGTTGAAAGAGTGAGCGAGCCAAATGAATCATTTTTGTTTTATTTATTTAATTATTTTATTTTGTTGCTTTGTTTTGTGGGGGGATGTACAGTTTTGGAAAAAAGAGTGGTTTGCTTGTTTAGCGAAGTGACATGGATAGAAGGAGGAGGTGTTTGCAAGAGCTCGCTAGATTACTATCTCTGTAGGACTGTAGGTGAACCACAAATGGAAACCGCGAGGAGTTAAGCAAATGTATCTACCAATTGGGAAGAGTCAGCCACAGAATAGGTGTGAACATTTACAGTAAATTTGTTCTAGCCCCTTTTTAGTTACATAAGATAATACATATTTCTGGCATACCAATAATGAACAGGGTATAATTATAAAGCAGGGGAATTAAATAAAATATTGGCGAAAGAAACCAAAAATAGAAAAACAACGATATTAACCATTACAGTAACAGTACCATCCATTTAACTATATTGGTGCTACTACTCGACGATTTCATTCAGCATAAAAAGGGTATCCAGTCATTAATAGGCTTCGAGCTATCTCACTTGACCCTTTGTACTAACACAATCCATATCCTTCTTAAACTGCACCCAATCGTCTAAATATAGCTAAAATATAATCTAAAAGACGTCGCTGGTACAGAAGGGGTAATTGAAAGCAGGAATCAGGGGAAGCGGAACAGAAATTCAGCATTTGTCACATTACCACCCCTCTGCCTCTCTCTCTCTCTCTGCGCCCCTCACCCTCCTGTGTTTTTCTTCACTTCCCTAATTATCCCCTTCCTCTCTTCCCTCCGTTCTCTTCATCAACCTCTCGTTTTCTCTCTCTCTGTCTCTCTCTCTATTCCACCTTCCCTATCTCTCTTCCTGTTTCTCCCCTTTTCCTTTAGTTTCTTTGCATGCCTCTCTTCCTTTAAAGGTATTGTAAGATAGTACTATTCCTCCTTTTCCATCAGTACCAGGATAGTTTCTTCATGGAAAACTTATTCCGACTATGATTAAACGATTTGATTCAACTGTGGAATAACCTCTACAAATTAAGGAACTATAAACAATTCTAGCTTTTTGACGCCGACAGAACCTTCCTAATCTACATAATATCATCTAACCGTGACTAAAAATCGACACCTAAATGACTCGAAAAATCTTAATACTGACAAAGAACTCGGGTGAAAGGTCTAAAAAACTCCAAACTGAAGAGCCGAACGTCATAAAATCTGAAAACTAGTAAGGCTAAACATGAGGAAGAGGAGGGCCCAGAAATATTACCCATCTCCCCTTAGCCCATTAAGCGCGCGCATGGTGTAGTGAACACCACAGTTCTGGGCGGCAATATTAGGCTCCATTCCTGCCAATAATCGTCATTTTACGATAAATATAGTTATTACTTATTCATATGCACCTATTTTACCTTTAATATGAAGATAGTAACCTGTAACAACAATATAACAAGTAGGAATATAATTTTTCTGGTCAAAATCGCGAATTGTTAGCGAGCGGTTCATTCATCAAGTGTGAGCCAGCTAGCCTCACACCCTCTTCTCTCAAGGGTTGAAGCAGTACTGAGCTACTCCATCACACTCCCCAGTCTCTACATTACGTAACACACACATGACCACAGCCTAGGATCGGTTTGGAGTTGTTTACACGAAAATATACCAATGAATAAGGGAATAACAGGGAAAATAGGTGAAAATTGAAGGGGGGAAGGAGGGGATGTGGAGGAGTGATATGAGGTATGGAGGAAAAAACAAAACATTGTTTTAAGTGCTACTGGGCCCTTTTAAAATGTGTTTTATTAGGCCTAATTCCCTCTTAAGAGCTTTCTCGCCGTCGCCCAGTAAAACCTCGTAAGAGTGTTCTTGCCGTTCCCGGGTTAAGGATAGTATGATAAGTAAGAATGGAATTAAAGTTTCCCAATAAGGATTTCCCTTCTCCTATATACAGTATATGGAAAAAGTTTGGTTATTTTTTATCACGCCGTGGTCGAACGGTTAAAGCGTGGGATGCCATTCTGATTGACTGTGGTTTGAATCCTGGCTGAAGACTAAACGCAAAAAAAAAAAAAAAAAAAAAAAATATTTATAATAATAAATAAGTAAGTAAATATATATATTTATATATATATATATATATATATATATATATATATATATGTATATCATGTATATATATATATATATATAATATATATATATATATATATATCATGTATATATATATATATATATACCGGTATATATGTATATATATATATATATATATATAGTATATATATATATATATATATATATATATATATATATATATATATATATATATATATATATATATATACTGTATATATATAACACAGTTTCAATCACTGAAAGATATATTGCACAATATCGATGAAATGCAATTTCTGCCGCTGCTTATTTTACTAATTGAACTGATTGGTTGTGTTGCTGTTTCCAAATATCTATATATATCAATGCCTGTGTTCTGCCACGACCAATTAACATGCACTTAATAGATGCGAATGATATCGTTTTGTTATTTAATTATACAATTTTAGCAACTCTATATGTATACTCAAATCTTAGTGATAACTATGAAGATTATTCGAAGTAACTCAACTTGCTTGACATGTGTTATCAATAAAAGTAGGCCTTTAATTGCAATAGGTGTTACTGGTTCCTATACCCCGCTCACTTAGGAATTTGTTGTGAACCCCCTTTTACCTCATGCTTAGCCCTATTTGTTTTGAATTTTTAAGACGTTCGCCCCATTAGTTTGTGTAATTTTGTTGTTTTTTCTATTTGAATGAGGGAGACAAGAGGCAGAACTGCCTGCAGCGAGTGCTCCCCCAAACAAAATTGAAAGAGTGACAGGGCCAAAATCAAGGGACGTTCGAGCCAAAATGACAGGACACACGGAGTTTGAAGCAATTTAAGTCAGAGGAAGAGGGAAAGATTGATTCTGGGAGAGAGTTCCAGAGCTCAGCAGTTGAATAGAAGAAAGTCTGAGAATAGCGTATCACTCATGGGTTGGAGAGTTGCACAGAGTAGGGGTGGGATTGTGTTGCAAGACGGGTACTCCGTACCCTACGTAGAGAAGGTGGTATACACTGGGAAACCTCCGAGGAACATTTATTATTGTAGTAGTGACAGAATAGCGAGAGAGATTACAGAGAGTTTGTGAGTGGACGTGAATTAATGATGCGAAAGGCTTTCCTTTCTACTTTGTCTAGGAGTGCGATGTGAGAGGATCCTCCCCACACATGTGAACAATACTCAATACAAGGACACATTGTGCCCCTGTACAGAGCAAGAAGCTGCACAGGGATAAATAACCCGGCTTCTGGGAGGCTGCCTTAGCAAGACTGGTAATATGGTCGTTCCAAGTGAGAGCGGAAGAAAAACAGACACCGAGAATATTGAAAGAAGATGAAGGATTTACTTTTGTGTTATTGAATAATAAGGGATAGTCCTCTGGAGGTTCCGGACGGGTAGTAAGATGGAGAAATTGGGTCTTGGAAGCATTAAATGCAGCAAGGTTTTCTCTACCCCAATTGGAGATGGTAGCTAAATCATAAGATAAATGTTCAATGGCTTCATTACGTTTGTTTTTGAGGGACTGCTGGCTGGGGCGTTCTGGAAAACTAATTGAGTAATGTAAGGTAGAGTCATCTGTCTGCGTATGAATGGATGAGACTGGATGTACAGTTGAGAAGTTCATTTATGAAAAAGAGAAAGAGAATAGGAGATAGGACAGAACCCTGAGGAACACCGGAGTTGATAGGATGAGGAAGTGAGCGATGCGATGGCCATCCACAACCGCAGCTATGGAACGGCCGGAAAGGAAATTGGAGACAAAGGCACAGATGGAGGGATAGAAACCGAAGGAGGGTAGTTTAGAAATTAAAGATTTGTGCCAGACTCTATCGAAGGCCTTTGATATGTCTAGTGCAACAGAAAAAGTCTAACAGAAGTCCCTTTCCCCAAGAGTTAGTAGGATATGAAAGAAGATCACCAGTAGAGCAACCCTTTAGGAAGACATACTGGCGATCTGAGAGCAGATTATAAGAAGAGAAAATTAATGCTGACATTTTTTGGAAGCAAGAATAGTTTCAAAAATTTAGAGATACAATAGATGAGAGCAATTGAACGATAGTTTGAGTTTGAGGGTTGAGAGCGGTCACCCTTCTTTGGGAGAGGTTGAATGAGAGCAAACATTCACTCCGTTTCTTTGACAACATTAAGACATTCACTAGGTCACCAGTTATCATAGTTTGATGGTGACATCATTATTTGCTATTAATCCCTTCTGTACCGGCGATGTCTTTTTCATTAAATTTTAGCTATGTTTAGACGATTTTGTGCAGCTTAAGAAGGATCTGTGGGAGTGAAAAGAGTTAAGTGAGATAGTTCGAAGCCTGTTAATTGCTGCAGGAGGCCCTGCGTTAACTAAAGAAAATTGCCTAACAGTAGCCAGAATAAAGTTAATGGACGGCACCGGTACAGAAGGGGTAAATAGTTGAAACATGGCTAAAGATCTAATTAGCTACAATAGGACCAAAGAAGCTATCAACCCTATTGGATCATTAAGCCAGCACACTGTAAGTCATGAATATCGTCAGGTATGGAGCCTCTCCGCGAGAACTCCAGACCCTTGTAAAGATATCTTTCATCTTTTTTATTTACAGTAGTGGTGTTCAAGTACGACACAAATCACGGCCCGTTCGAAACCTTGAATTGCTTAACCCTTTTGAAGATTTGGACGCATTTTGACAGTTTATTGTGACTATCATTAGTCGATTTGTTACAGTTTAGGAATGATATGTGGGCATTAAAATCATAAATACTATCTCAATTAAACCCTCTGACTTCCATATACCCTTCCTAATCGACATTAAATCGTCTAAAAAGAGCCGGAAAACAGAAAAGAATTGCGTAAGCGGATCTTGAAAGTCGTAATTGAACCATCGAAAAACACTAGGTAAAGACTCAGTAGGAAGATTCGATTCAGTTCGGGAAGCCTTCGAAAACTTACGGAGAGTTTCTACTTTGAGGGATTTTTGTTCTGGGCTCATTTCTCTCTCATGTTTATCCACATTGATTTTGAGATATTCAGACGTGTGTCCCATTAGTTTGGCGAATTTAAAACCTTTCGTCCCATTACTGTATAAATATCAAGACCTTACGTGTCATTTAGGTGTCGATATTTTCCTGGCAAGCGATAGCGAAGCTGTAATTTAAGAGGAACCGGAAAATTTACAAATTAATCTTGAAAGGGGGTCTGAGGGGTGTCAATCTACGATTGATGGAGGTTTAGCTAGGAAACTAAGAAATAAAGGAATACATGAATTAATTGACCTCCAAAAAGGCCACTATCCCCTTAAGGCCAAGATTTATGTCCTAAAGTGGTGACATGGGGGGGCTGTGTTGTGGCAAGTCTTTGTTGTATATAATTATGTGTACAGTATGTATTGGGTCGATGGAGAGATGTGGGTGGTTAGATAAATATAGATGGGCAGATAGAATGTACAGCCACCGATTCACGTACTTTCCACCAGAAGCATGCCTTGTCAACTTTGTACCGGTACGTTTTCTTGTTTTCTTTTTTTTTGGTACGAATACAATTTAATGTACAAATATATTTCATAGATAGGTTGAGGTATATTTCCAAGCTTGGTGGGGATCTAGGGACCAATGTTAATACTATGTATACATACCTAAACATATAAAATATCTTAATACAATAATTACAGTCCCATTAGGTATATTATTATCACCTTTTGTCCTCTATCTTGTTCCGCTATGTTCTTCGATTTTCTTGTATCCTACCCATGTTTGTCTTTTTCCCATTTGCTTGCCTTTAATCTGCCATTATCTTTTCTTCCATCTGTCACTTTCTTATTTTTCCATATATCTTTACACATTTTCGTTCATTTGTTTACATAATTTTCTTACTATTATTAACATTAATATAAAAATTATTATTATTATTATTATTATTATTATTGTTGTTGTTGTCGTTGTTATTGTTGTTGTTGCTGTTATTATTAATATTTGTATGATACGTATTATTATTAGTAGTAGTAGTATATTATTATTATTATTATTATTATTATTATTATTATTATTTCACATATTCATTTAGCTTGTAATTTTTATCTCGAAGGTTCACATTGTATTATTTTTGCTTTCTTTAACAACCCTGTTCTTGCTTTTCTCAGCCAAGCCTCATTGTTTGCCATTCTCCTGGCAAGTGCATGAGTGGAATACGGGGAGAGGGAAGTAAACGAGAGAGAGAGAGAGAGAGAGAGAGAGAGAGAGAGAGAGAGAGAGAGAGAGAGAGATGGAGAGTTAAATGGAGAGGAAGAGAGAGTTGGAGACCTAGAGAAGCAGATCAGTCAGTGTCTGCCTGGACTTGGTGGAGAGAGGGTGTATGTCAATAGCTCTCCCACACTCTCCCGCGATGGCTCCTTAGGATTGTCTGAACTGGTGAAGTTTTATTACAATTAAATCATAGTGTTTTCTCTGGAAAATAAGTATTTTAAGTGCTATAAACTGTGTTTGTGGAGGAAGAAAATGAAATAGGGTAATTCTGCATAACTACTACTCCTGCTATTTTATGTTTAATTTATTTTATTTGTGTATGTTAATGCTTTGTAAGTGTGTATTTTCTATTTAAAAAGTGAGGAAAGACCAATTTATTCGCATTTGTATTATTAATTGTAATTCCGATACCTCAACAATCTAGGGGAGAATTTGGGAATGCGGGGTTTTGGGTTGGGTAAAAATAGGGGTATTATGGGAATAACTCTAAAAATGTAATAAATACAATTGAAAAACACCAAAATGTTGAAATCCGAGCCAAGTTTTGGCAAAAGTTGGCTCGGATTTGGCCAATTTTCAGAGTCCAAAAAGGGCAAAATTGGAAAACAAAATTGGCTCGGATTTCACCCTTTTTCAGCTGAAGAAAACCCCAAAGTGTTGACCAAACTTGGCTGGTGTTTGTCGAATTTTCAGAGTCCAAAATCACAGTAACTTCATTTTGAAAGTTGGCTGGGGTTTTCTTGTTTTTTACTGTTGAAAAACTCAGTAAGTATGTGGTTAACATTAGCCTAACCTAACCTAGTATTATGGGTGGGGGCTGCCGCCCCCACACCCCCGCTAAATCCATGAAATCCGAGCCAAATTTTTTCATTAACCTAACCAAATAACCTAACCTAACCTAGTATTATGGGGTTAACATTAGCCTAACCTAACCTAACCTAGTATTATGGGTTTTGCCCTTTTTGGACTCTGAAAATTGGCCAAAAGTTGGCTCGGATTTCAACATTTTGGGGTTTTTTCAATTATATTTATTACATTTTTAGAGTTAGGCTATTCCCACTGTCCACAATACCCCTATTTTTACCCCACCCGAAACCCTGCATTCCCAAACTCTCCCCTAGATTGTTGAGGTATCGGAATTACAATTAATAATACAAATGCTAATAAATAGGGCTTTCCTCACTTTCTAAATAGAAAATACACACTTACAAAGCATTAACATACGTGAGTGTGTGGGGGAGGGGGGGGGGGACCTGAAGATATGTCCCTATATAATGGGCGAAATTGGCCTTTTTGACATGGAAAAGACCCTGTAATGCAAGCCCTAAGGGTCTACTTACGGTTATATATTAAAGAAAAAATAGCCATACTCGAGAAATACCGCCAAAAAAAAACCTAAATGTGAGGAAAACTAACCTGGCATGAGGCCTTCCAGGAGGTTGTGTTTGAAACTGACGTCACACTTCACAGGCGAAGTGCATTGTGGGTACAAATTAAAATGTATTGTTACAAATCGATATCCCAAAAACTAAATGTAGAAAAATTAGTAAGTAATAAATTCAGACAGTATGTAAAACACTGGAAGAGACAATTGTAAAAGATAATAATAATTAGTTGGGAAAATAAATCACTAGGTGAAGCTCGACTCTCATTGGCTAATGAACATACGGGAACTTCTGGGAGGAGCCTAGCATGTAAACATAGTGTTGTGGACTGGACTGGACTGGCTGGACAAAACTATAGGACTTAACTCTGAAAATTGTATAGGGGGGTGACAATGAAATTGACAAAATAAGAAAAGTATCCCTTATCCGCGCATCTGTAGGGTCCCTTGAGTAAGGTAAGATCAACAACAAATAATTACCTAAGACAGGAATCCCGTAATCGAGGAGTAGTAGTGGTGCAGTTAACCCTGAAATGGATTTGAAACTTTTAGGAAAAATATGAAAACTATAGAAACTTATATTTACAGTAGTTATGATAAGCTGAATAAACAAAACTGCGATCGTGATGTTGACAAAAAGACGAAATTATGGGGTTTATTTTATTCAATAAGCTTATTATATTTGTATATTATATGACGGTCTAAAATAGGCACTTTACCTAATTACAGTATGATACATAATAATAATAATAATAATAATCTTCTGGTTACTTATATAGCGCCCGTATCTCCTCCTTCGAGGATTCACAAGCACTTGGCTTTCTTTAGTCTACCAGAGACCATTACCCATCCCCTTGCTCATGGGGAGATGGTAACCGCCGGCTATATCCCAGAAAACTTATCAATCTGAGCGGGGATTGAACGCGAGCCCTTCAAGATGGGAATCAGGCACGCTATCAACTGAGCCAGCCGGACGGCTAATAATGCAATTGCCGGTAAGATTTTACGGTGTACACAGTTACAAGCCCCATCGATGTTTGTGTAGCCTATAGGTATGTTATATAATAGTCTTCAGTCCTATATATGTCCCTCCCTTCGCAAATGTATTATAAGGGAGATATAGGGTAAAACAGTCTTGTCTGCATAATGACAAGTCCTGTTTTACAGGCTTCTGCTTTATAGATTTGTTTTCCCCCTCCTACCTTACTCGGGGGACCTTACAGTTGCGCGATCCAGTGCTGCTTTGGTAATTGCGTACATTTTATTTTCCCTCCCCTATACAATTTTCAGAGTCCCCACTGCACAAAGCCACTGTCACTTTGTTTATGTTCTCTCTGCCGAATTACACTTTTCCCGCAACCAAAACTAGTTTTTAGGTTAGGTTAGGTTAGGTTTCTTAGTTAGGTTCATGACAAGGTATCAGCTGGTAGGTATGGGATAAACTAGGGACACATACTAGCTGGTAGGTAAGGGTTATTCTTGTATCCAACGTTCTAGGTTAGGTTACTGTGTTTTTTTGCTTCAAAAAATCGCTAAACCCGAGCCAAGTTTTGGCAAATGTTGGCTCGGGTTTTCAAATTTTGGGGTTTAATGGGTTTCAAAAAACATGAAAACTCGAGCCAACTCTCAAAATTCAATTAGTTTTTTTTTTACTTTGAAAAATGCCAAAAGCCGAGCCAACTTTTGTTCCCAATTTTGGGGTTTTTGTACTCTGAAAAATACCCAAATCCGAGCCAACTTTTGCCAAAACTTGGCTCGGATTTTCACATTTTAACGTTTTCTTACTTTTTTATATTTTATTTTCAGTAGTTCTTCCCATATTACCCCTATTTTTCCCCTTTTACCCCGCAATTTCCCTGATCTTCATAGCCCTCCCCACTAGTGGGGGCAATGTTTTTAGATTGTTGGATAATGGGTAAATACTCATTTGCGACAGTCCTTGGTATAAAACAACACTGTATATCAAAGAAAAAATGCAAAAAAACAACAACACACATGCTAAAACTCGTGACTGTCACACCGTATCAATTTACCCAATTGCCATTATTTACTTAAACTAGTCTGTATTATATCAGAGAGAATCGATAAAAATGTGTATACTATTATCACATTATACCAGGCGTATTGCATGTATTTGTTGATTTAATTAATTGAGTCGAGAAGTAAAGTTGGTTGGTGAAAAAATATTAATTACTGGAAAAGCGATTAATTTAAAGTAATTATAAGGTAATCACCTTCATTATATCTTACATTCAAAGTAAATATTCATTATATATATATTTTATAATGTCACCAAATTTGCATTTTAAATATATTAGTAATGTATTACTGATAGATATCCGTAATAAACACTTATATAATACGATACTGTACCTTATTTACTATATGTATACAGTATATATATATAATTTTATATATATATATATATATATATATACTGTATATATATATATATATATATGTATAATTAAATTATCAATATAGCTTAAGCAATATATAACAATACATAATGACCGTTCTTCAATATTTAGTTATGACATTAAGCCGGCTCCTGAATGCACCGCAATATTCATTTCTCAGTTGTTAAATATATTACCTACGTCATGGGTGTATAAACTAGAGAAGTGACAAATGACATACCCACAATTTATATCATCAAATCTAGCCCAGACTTACTGAAGGGTAAGTGTTTCATCGTGTTTGTATTGAGAGAAAGATGGGATGGTGTGACCTTTATGTGTTTAATTCCGGTTTATATATGTATTTATTTATTTATAGGGACAAACTTTAGACAACAGCAAGGAGGACAGCCCTTTACCTTTTACTCTTCTACTTTGCTCTTGCTTTCCTCCGTTCCTTCTCTCTAATTCTTCGAAACCTCTCACCTCCTCAACCTGTCTATCCCCTCGCATATTTAACTTTATCATTATTATGTGTTTTGTTTAATAGTATTATTCCTTTATATATATATATACTGTATATATATTTTTTTTTGTAATGCCTTTTTAGCATTAATGAGTGCTTGCGCGAGGGTATACTCTGTTTTAGGGGGTGGATCCTGTTTGTGTATTACTCTACACTATTATTTTGTCATTATTGCACTGAAATTTGCATCTCGATATTAGTTTAGGGATAACTTGCGTGAGCTTGAGAGGACATTAGTGTATACCACTTTGATTCCTAGAGATCCTTCCTAAACTGTATAGTGTTTATTTGTGTATATACAAAAATATAACTGGTGACAAGAATGTTAAGTGCGGGCGTACCGCCATCCTTGTTTACACTACGCGTAGTGGCGTCGGACCTTTGCTATCATTTTCCCGTCTATTTGTACTGCCTTTGGATACAATAATATGTTGAGAGGGGGGGGGGGGGCCTCACCCCCTCATGGCATATTGTCATCCTTATATATATTGCCAGCAGGGGGCAAATAACCGAATAAATCGTTGTCAAAATAGACGCGAAGTTAACCGCGGCGATCACTCTATGTAAACATGACGACTGTACCCCGAACTCTACATCCATCCCACTATGGTGTATTCAATTATATTCTATTATATATACTCAGGCCCAATCCCAACTTTTCCTATTTTTTGTCTTTTCTCTTTCCCTCTTTTCATGTTGTTTTCTTTTTTTGGGAGGTGGCCGTTTCAAGACAGAGCCAGAATCGGGACAATACAACAGAAAATAGTAAACACACACAAATAAAATACAAATACACACACATCTAGGTCATCCAGGAAAAGACCCACAGACCAGGGTCACCAAGGTCCCTCCAGCACTTTCCCGGCCCCCGACCTCCCGGAGAGATTCTGATCTCGGCAGGCAGACATGCAGCAGAGCAAAACCACAAGCTCACCCACCACACTTCCAGGCGCACCCTTCATATAAACCGTCTCTCCGGGCCAGGCGTCTGATGGACTATTATCTAGTCCAACTTACACCCGACCTCTTTCCCCAAATGACCAAGTGTTCACTCATCTATTCAAAAGCATTCTCCATTCATTCCTGTTTATTACTGCTTCCCTTGCCTGATCTATAGTCATTCCTCTATCATCCAAAGCCTGTCTTTCACAGTCTCTGCATCTCAATGGGGGGGGGTCTTCCTGCCCTTCTATCTCCCCTTGTATCTGACTCACATATTCTCTTTGTAAGCCTTTCATCTTCCATTCATGAACATGACAGCTCAGCACCCTTCTGTCCACTCTGGCCGACAAATGTTCCTGCTGCCCCACTCTCCTACGTATCTCTTCATTCCTCAATCTGTCTCAACGAGTAACTCCACACATACTCCTCAAGCAGCTCATCATCATCACATCCATCTTTCTTCTCTCCTTTATCTTCAGAGGCCATGTCTCAGCCCCATTCATCACTGTTGGCACAACAATTCCTTAATACATTGCACGTTTTACTTTCATTCCGAGATTTCTCATCTTCCACATACTTCCCATTGCTCCGAAAACCTTCCTTCCTTCACACACTCTCTGTTTTACCTCCATTTCCATACCTCCACTCCTGCTTATCGTTCCTCCTAGATATTTAAGACACTCTACTTGTTCTATTATTTCCCCATCCAGCCTCACATCTAGATTTACCCTACGAACACCCCTATTACACACCATTACTTTACTTTTATTGACATTCACCTTCAGTTTCCTCGTCCCACAAACCACACCAAACTCTTTGACTACCCGCTGCAGTTTCTCCTCAGAATCTGCCACCAACGCTGTGTAATCAGCGAACAGCACCTGATTCAACTCCCAATCTCTACAATTCTTTCCTACTAAACCCAATCCTCTTCCCATAGTTCTCATTTTCACCTCCCTCACCATTCACTCAACTCACCATTTCCTACTATAACACACACTCTGCTCCCTTCATAAAAACTCTTAACTGCTTCCAACAAATGTCCTCCAATTTCATAAATCCTTAACACCTTCCACATTGCTTCACGATCTACACGATCATACGTTTTTTTCCAAATCCATAAAATCCCAAAATATCTGCTTTTACTTCTCTAAATACTTCTCGCATAACTGTCTAACTGCAAACATCTGATCCACACACCCTCTCCCCCTCCTAAAACCGCACTGTTCTTCTCCTATTGCAACGGGGCACAATACATGCACTCTCCCAGTCTATTGGTACCATTGACACAGCAAAGCACACATTGAAAAGTCTCACCAGCCAATCTATTATCACATCTCCACCCTTCTTTATACACTCCACAGCAATACCATCCAAACCTTTGGCTTTTCCCGCTTTCATTTATTTCACTGCTTCTTTCACTTCATTTTATAGTTTAGTTATGGTTTATAGTTCAAGTTATGTCCTTGGACGTCATACAATGGCCAAAACAATGCAATGCCATGTAAAATTTCATGCAGTTCTTCTCATATTCATTCAAATCTACACACTAAATTTATCCTGTTTGACGCCTTACTTCGATCACATAAGTCTGATAAAATGCTGCTGATGTTAAGGCCTTATCTTATCTTGTCACCTCTTTTTCCTTGCTCGTGTCTCTTGCTGATCCTCCGTACCCCTTGTAGGAGTATATGGGTTGGCTGCTGACTGACTGACTAACTGTGTGAGGAATGATTCTTTGGAAACAAGTACTGCACACAATTATTTAGGTTTGCCTCTTTAGTACTCTGGCACATTTCTCAATCATATTCTGGTTCTCATAGACGATTTTATTCAGTCGAGAGGGTAAAATCCTCCGACTAACTTCCATTCTAAACTGAATATAAACGGGCATTGATAGCCAGAAATGTGTTATACAACAGTCGTGGTCAGGATTATTTGAATACCTCCTAATGATAAAAACAAAAAATGAACATTAACTAATGGAAACTGGTATATCAGTCCTAAGCTTACCAAAATAATTCGTTAGTGTACCGTACCATATTTCTTCCTGCTTGCATTGTCCAAAAAATCCTGACCACGTACAGTTGGCCACATAAGTTCTGTTCATTTTGGCAAAATTAGTATGAATGAATTTCGAGTGTGGTTTCTATAATTATCAGTTGACTAGTTAGGTGAGTTAACCACTGCACTCGTAATTCAATTATGCACATTATATTTCCATGTATAAGATCACGGAGAGGAATAGAACTTATGTGGGCAACTGTACATTTAAAAGGCAACCTGCTAGCCACATACTCTTATCTGAAAAGTAATGCTCCTTTCCCACATTTGCGATTTCATACGATTTTCGTCGCCGAGGACGTAGTCTTGTCAATTCGCAAGGAATGTGTGCGACGTCTACGATTTTGACCGTTAAAAACCGTTGACAACTTTACACTCAGCGACGATGTCGCGATGGGTTAGACGTAATCGGTGACATTATGCGATGTCATCGGCAAATTGAGCGATGGTTCGCCGATGACCTCGGCGAGAACTGTCACATTTGAATAAAATATTGCGAAATAATGCAAGGATGAACGAATCCTCGGCGTATGTTCTGCGACGTCTTCGGCGAATTAAGCGATGGTTCGGCGAATACCTCGGCGAGATTATCCGAACACTTTTTGCATATATTTCATGGCAAAAACATAAGAACATAAGAAAACGGGAGTCTGCAGAAAGCCGATCGGCCCACACAAGGCAGATCCCTGTCACACCCAACCCCAATTACAAGGCCTAATTATAGACCCAACTCACTAATGCCTTGAGGACTGACCTCACCAAAACGGTCAGAGATCGACACAAGATTACGGGGTCTGCAGAGCGCCGATTGGCCCACACCAAGCAGATCCCCCCTCATACCCAACCCAACTCGTCGAAAATGTACACATTTATCTTAAAATCGCCACACTAATGGGCCGAAAGTCATAAAATATGAAAACTAATGGGTTTAACCAAGAGGAAGAAAGGGGACCAGAAAAACGACCCATCTCCCCTTAATTCGGAGATTGGCAATGTCCGGCTGCCGGAAACATTTTTCTATCTAATAATGTACAAATTTAGCTTGGTCTCAAAACAAAAAAATATATATGTTGGCTCGCTACCGCTCACCAGGAAAATATTGAAACCTGGATAGGGGTAAACGTCTTAAAACAGTAGGCTGAACGGGGCCGAACGGATACAAGGCAGAGAGAGAGGGAGAGAAATAGAAAAAAAAAAAAACGAGGAGAGAGGGAGAGAAAGAGAAAACAAAAAACAGCGAGGTGGGCTCAATGTTTGCGTTACGGCTTAACAATGGAGCCCACCTCGCCTTTTTTAGTTTTCTCTTTCTCTCCCTCTCTCCTCGTTTTTTGTTTGTTTTCTATTTATCTCCCTCTCTCTTTGCCTTGTATCCGTTCGGCCCCGTTCAGCCTACTGTTTTAAGACGTTTACCCCCATCCAGGTTTCAATATTTTCCTGGTGAGCGGTAGCGAGCCAACATATACTGTATATATTTTTGTTTTGAGAGCAAGCTAAATTTGTACACTTTTCGATAGAAAAATGTCTCCGGCGAAGCCGGATTTCTCCATATATAATGCTGGTTCGCTATCGCTTGCCAAGAAGATATCGATACTTGGATGGGGATAAACATCTTAAACCAGTTGGCTGAATGGGGCTGAATGGATACAAACCAGAGAAAGAGAGAAAAGGAGAGAAAGAGAAAAAAAAACAAGTGAACCCCCCACGAGAGGTGCATAGAAAAAAGGGTTGACAGGTTCACTATAGGCCTAATCATTTTTTTTACCCACCTCGCCGAAGGTGCTCTTTGGCCTCGGCAGGTGTGTCTTGAGCATTCCGCGACGTCGCAAGGCCCTTCGCATGCCTCGTGCGGAGCATACCCCTGGCGGGTATACTCTCGGTGAGTACTTGTGCGCACGTCGACGACTAATCAACGAGGAAATCGCCGATGACTCTTGTGCATCGTCGATGTTCTCAGACCATCTGAGAGCATCGGCGAGCCGCCGTGCAGCGTTGTAAATATTTGTTTTGTGAGAAACCCTTCGCGATGTCTCGCCGATGTCGTCGATGATCCCCAAGGGCCTCTCGGATCTTTCTGCGATGTTCGACGATGCTTGCGAGGGCTACGAACCCTCGTGAGTCCTCGTCCAAAAATTTTAACAAACCGAACATTTGCGATGACCCGCGAGGGCCCATGCGAGGCCTTGCGAGTCATACGATTATTATGCGAGGGTATACGATTGTTGTCCGACATATCACGAATGTGCCAATTTATGGGTGTCGGCGATGAAAATCGTATGAAATCGCAAATGTGGGAAAGGGGCTAAGAAGTTTGATCCCCAACCCACACAGCAATAACTAACCTTTCCCAAGCTGAGTTAACGCCAGCCCAGCTCAGCCGTTCTAAAGTTTTGCTAAATAACAAGGGGGGGGGGTAATGTCAAGGACCTGCATATATTAGACGAGGCGGATTCACAGTATACGCTTCTGCATAACAGCTAAACCCTTCCAAGATACGATTACGCATTTCTCTTGTGTTTTCTGGCTAATAGTAGACGATTGTATTCAGATTAGGATTGGTTTATGGCTATCAGAGGTCAAAATAAACTGTCAAAATGCGTCATAATCTTCTAAAGGGGCCGTGCAAATGTTAAGGACCTGCATATAAAGCCAAGGCGGACACACATTATTATACGCTTCTGCACAACAGGTTAAGGGGGGGGGGGGGGGATGGTTGGGTTCGTGAACTCTCTTTTCCATCATGTTTAGCCCCATTAGTTTTCAAATTGTAAGACTTTCGCCCATTTCTTTGCCAATATTAAGACCCTTCTTGCCATTTTGGTGTCGTTTTTTTACCCTGGCGAGCCTGTAATTTCGGAGGAACCGTCTTTTGGGCGGAACATTTTGCTACCGAAAAATATACAAATTGATCTTGAAGGTGGGCCTTTGGGATGTTTTTAGTAAGCTTGATAGAGGTCTAGGGAGCAAACTACAACAAATTATATATACAGGTAGTAATACTATACAATCAAATAATAAATTAACGTCCCCTCCCTTAACTCATTAACATGGGGGTAACCCCCTCTATTTTAGAACCCCCTTCCCCCTCATGTTTAGCCCCATTAGGTATGAGATTTTAATTAAGGCGTACGCCTCAATAGTTTAGCGATTATAAGACCTTTCGTCCATTTGTTTGTCACTATAAAGAGTACAACATAATGTCCTGCTCTTTGTTTTTTTGGATGGAGATGTAACAAATAAACCGTACCAGCATAAGTCTATCGGCAATACCTTCGTTTGGGATTCCTTTTGAAAGCTTGAGGCCACGGTATAATTATGTTCTAGATGAAACAGTCGGCCAAATAAGTGATGTCTCGGCACCAGGTATATTTTGATCAATAATAGGTGTCAGTCTATGGTTGTAGGTTTCTAAGAATATCAACTTAATTTGGAATGTTCACGTAATCGTTTAAAAAAAATCCGATTGAAAAAATAGGTACTGTACTTGTTCATACAATAAACGTTATTGTCAAGTTATATTAGGAAGACCTGTTGCTCCATTCATTCCCTCCCTGTTATGTTATCCTCCAAACATGGACCTGCACCAATCTTTCTGTATGCTTCACATGTCGGGGGTAAATGAACACGCTGTCATTTCCGATTCGTTATCCGTCACGAAGGTTTAAGTAAATTCAATTTTGCTTGGCTGCATGTAATCAGTTACAGAGCGAGTATACAGTGCTTCACTGTTTCACCACCTAGACTCGGACCCTCACTATCAGAACGCCACCTATTGAGCTATGAACTCACTAGGCATTGCCCCCCTGTAGCATATTTTGAACATGGGAATATTCATACAATATGCTATTTAATTAGGGAACAATGAGGGTATTTTTTGGCGTTTCGGTGGGCTTTGTAGTAATACACTGATACTAGGTACAGCACAAATTCCATCCCAATAATACCTTCCCATTGATACATCAGGATTCGAACCCGGGACCATTGGATTACCAGTCCAGTGGCATGTCCACTCTACCACACCTATCTAATGATATAAATTAAATTAATTAATACATGTGGTACTCCAAGGATTCGAATACTCACACCGAAATTCCGCGCACTAACTATTACTCTATCAAGGCCGACAATTGAACATAGGAATTAACTACTGCATTACCATCTACACTTCTAATTCAATCATACCATTTTACCTTCCACACATAAAATTACAGTGTATCCAAGTTCGTGTGACCAACTGTACGCACACATAAATGCCACAGAGATGTTTGTGTTGATGCTCTTTAAGAGATTTTTTTTTTTTTTTTTTTTTTGGTCTATTAATTTATATATGCTTTAGTTTTCTCGCTAGACCTCCATCAAGCTTTGAAAAAACACCCCCTAGACCCCCTTCAAGATAAATTTGTTCATTTTTCGGTAGAAAAATTTACCGGCCTAAGGCCGGTTCCTATTAAAATTTCAGGCTCGCTATCACTCGCCAGGAAATAATCGACACCTAAATGGTACGAAAGGTCTTAAAATTGACAACGAAATCGAGCGAAAGGTGTTAATATTGCCAAACTAATGGGCCGAAGGTCTTCTAATCTCAAAACAAATGGGGCTTAACACGAGGGAGAAAAGGGACTCGAAAAACCAACTGCCTCCCCTTAACACCTGTACCGGAGACGACTTTCTAATTTTATCCATACTACTATTAGACGGTTCTATTCAGATTAAGAAAGGGCCTCCAGCAACTAACAGGCTTCGAACTATCTCATTTAAGTAATTTTACCGCCACAGATCCTTCTTAAGCTGAACACATTGTCTAAATATAGCTAAAATATACTAAATAAGACGTTGCCGGTAAGGAAGGGGTTAAGCTTATTGTGAGTGTAAACCTTTTGTCAGTCCAAACATTGCGGTGTTGCATTCAATTTCGACATTCCAGTGTGATGATAGATGAGTGCCATTGATTCTCATAATATTTTATTTGGATCCCCTTCTCCCTCATGTTTAGCCCCATTAGCTTTGAGATTTAAATACGGTCGCCCCAACTATTTGCGGGCACAACTGTTACCATTTTTCTTCCAGTATATGTGCGAGACATTTTCTATCCTAACAGCTATATTTAAATATTTGTGTACTGCTTTAATCTATCTAATTACCCATCCACTTGTCGTATAGTGTTCTGCTTGTTTCATCTGTTAAGGGGGGTAGTGCCTATATTACCCATCCACTTGTCGTATAGTGTTCTGCTTGTTTCATCTGTTAAGGGGGGTAGTGCCTATATTACCCATCCACTTGTCGTATAGTGTTCTGCTTGTTTCATCTGTTAAGGGGGGTAGTGCCTATATTACCCATCCACTTGTCGTATAGTGTTCTGCTTGTTTCATCTGTTAAGGGGGGTAGTGCCTATATTACCCATCCACTTGTCGTATAGTGTTCTGCTTGTTTCATCTGTTAAGGGGGGTAGTGCCTATATTACCCATCCACTTGTCGTATAGTGTTCTGCTTGTTTCATCTGTTAAGGGGGGTAGTGCCTATATTACCCATCCACTTGTCGTATAGTGTTCTGCTTGTTTCATCTGTTAAGGGGGTAGTGCCTATATTACCCATCCACTTGTCGTATAGTGTTCTGCTTGTTTCATCTGTTAAGGGGGGTAGTGCCTATATTACCCATCCACTTGTCGTATAGTGTTCTGCTTGTTTCATCTGTTAAGGGGGGTAGTGCCTATATTACCCATCCACTTGTCGTATAGTGTTCTGCTTGTTTCATCTGTTAAGGGGGGTAGTGCCTATATTACCCATCCACTTGTCGTATAGTGTTCTGCTTGTTTCATCTGTTAAGGGGGGTAGTGCCTATATTACCCATCCACTTGTCGTATAGTGTTCTGCTTGTTTCATCTGTTAAGGGGGGTAGTGCCTATATTACCCATCCACTTGTCGTATAGTGTTCTGCTTGTTTCATCTGTTAAGGGGGGTAGTGCCTATATTACCCATCCACTTGTCGTATAGTGTTCTGCTTGTTTCATCTGTTAAGGGGGGTAGTGCCTATATTACCCATCCACTTGTCGTATAGTGTTCTGCTTGTTTCATCTGTTAAGGGGGGTAGTGCCTATATTACCCATCCACTTGTCGTATAGTGTTCTGCTTGTTTCATCTGTTAAGGGGGGTAGTGCCTATATTACCCATCCACTTGTCGTATAGTGTTCTGCTTGTTTCATCTGTTAAGGGGGGTAGTGCCTATATTATAAGGGGGTAGTGCCTATATTTTGGTCCATTAATGTATTTAAGTACTTACATTTTTAGTGTCCTCGCTAGACCTCCATCAAGCTTAAAAAACACCCCCAAGATCCCCCTTCAAGATAAATTTGTACATTTTTCGATAGAATAATGTCCCGGCTGAAAGCCGATTCCTCTCAACATTACAGGATCGCTACAGCTCGCCAGAAAAATAATCGACACCTAAATGGCACGAAAGGTCTTACTATTGACAAAATAATGCGGCGAAAGGTCTTAAAATCGCCAAAGTAACAGGCCTAACGTCTTAAAATCTGAAAACTAATGGAGCTAAACATGAGGGAGAAGGAGGGCCAGCTAAACCAACTTTCCCCCCTTAACCCACTCCCCAACGGTGATATCCTGTTCACTATATTCTGGCAACTATTAGACGGTTTTATTCAGCTTAGGCGCGATGTCTACACACTTAACCCTCTCAGACATATGACGCGATGTTGAGCCTATTGGGGATACTTTAAAGCCTTTGTTACCATCAGGGGTATTTAGAAACCTTTAGTTTAGTTACTTCAACCTCTACAGTTGTCTTTGAGTTAGCTGTGGGCAGAAAACTGATTTTGAAGAGGTATTTATAAGAGTGAGAGAACTCTATTTTTTATTGCTAATCTGGCAACCTCTGCGTCATATGAGTCTGAAGGGGTTATGGATTACAGACCAGCTCAATTAATCCTTTTAGCTACTGTACCATATATCTTCCTAACCTTAATAATATTGTCTAAATGCAGCGGAAATAATAACAACACGACATAGCGGGTACTGTAAGGGTTAAATTGTATATATCTTTATTTATTAATAACTGACATAATTAAATGTATGCTGTGCATTTGCCCAAATAAGTTCTGTTTCTCTCTGTGATGTTATACATGGAAATACAATGTGCATGATTGAATTACAAGCTTAGTGTAGTCTTATGCAGTGGTTAACTCACCTGATTAGTCAACTAATGATTATGTTTTGTTTTTCCACCAACCAACCTCACCTCTAAACTCAATTAATGAAATCAACAAATATATGTGGCACTCCAAGGACTCGAACCGAGGATAAATGTGGCGCTCCAAGGACTCGAACCGAGGATACTCACATCGAAATTCCGCGCACTTATGCATTACACTATCAATAATTAAAAGCAGCTACACTCACAAATCATACTATGTTACTTTCTTACAGAAGATCATAACGAGGAACATAACCTATTTAGGCAACTGTACGTGCTAGATGATTATATGGAGAGTCAGAGTGTCAAACCGGAGCATTTTTGTTTGAAGACTAAAACGAATATGAGAAGGAATACAAGAAAATGTATATGATATAGCAATGTTTTGGTCATTTTATCACTTCCTAACACAATATGAGAAGGAATACAATAGAATCTACATGATATATAGCATTGTTTTGGTAATTTATCACTTCCAAACACAATATGAGAAGGAATACAATAGAATCTACATGATATATAGCATTGTTTTGGTAATTTATCACTTCCAAACACAATATGAGAAGGAATACAATAGAATCTACATGATATATAGCATTGTTTTGGTCATTTATCACTTCCTAACTCAATATGAGCAGGAATACAATAGAATCTACATGGTATATAGCATTGTTTTGGTCATTTATCACTTCCAAACACAATATGAGCAGGAATACAATAGAATCTACATGATATATAGCATTGTTTTGGTCATTTATCACTTCCTAACTCAATATGAGCAGGAATACAATAGAATCTACATGGTATATAGCATTGTTTTGGTCATATATCACTTCCTAACACAATATGAGCAGGAATACAATAGAATCTACATGATATATAGCATTGTTTTGGTCATATATCACTTCCTAACACAATATGAGCAGGAATACAATAGAATCTACATGGTATATAGCATTGTTTTGGTCATTTATCACTTCCAAACACAATATGAGCAGGAATACAATAGAATCTACATGATATATAGCATTGTTTTGGTCATTTATCACTTCCTAACTCAATATGAGCAGGAATACAATAGAATCTACATGGTATATAGCATTGTTTTGGTCATATATCACTTCCTAACACAATATGAGCAGGAATACAATAGAATCTACATGATATATAGCATTGTTTTGGTCATATATCACTTCCTAACACAATATGAGCAGGAATACAATAGAATCTACATGATATATAGCATTGTTTTGGTCATATATCACTTCCAAACACAATATGAGCAGGAATACAATAGAATCTACATGATATATAGCATTGTTTTGGTCAATTATCACTTCCTAACACAATATGAGCAGGAATACAATAGAATCTACATGATATATAGCATTGTTTTGGTCAATTATCACTTCCTAACTCAATATGAGCAGGAATACAATAGAATCTACATGATATATAACATTGTTTTGGTCAATTATCACTTCCTAACACATAAATGGAACTATAAACCAAATTATTATCTTTGCTTACACATTAACCCATTCTGAACCGGCGACATCCTTTTAACTATTCTGGCTACTATTAGACGATTTCATTCAGTTTCGTAGGGGCCTCCAGCAATTAACAGGTTACGAACTATCTCACTTGACCCTTTTTACTAAAACAGATCCTTCTTAAACTACATAAAACTGTCTAAATATAGCAAAGAATATTATTAAAGAGACGTCACCGTACAAATGGAGTTTGATTTCATTAATTGAGTTTATAAGTAAAGTTGGTTGGTGAACAAATATAAAAGACTACAAATATTGACCGCTTCCTCCTATATTGCAGGCTCGTTATCGCTCGCCAGGATACATGTGAAACCTAGATGACACGAAAGGTCGTAATAAATGGGGCGTAAGGTCGTAAAATAGCAAGACTAATGGGGCTAAGCCTTAAATAAGAAGGGGTTAAAGAAGTACACCCCCTCAATATAGGAATTATATTATTGACTGGTTATACACTTTAAAACACAAATTATGGTATGGTTTTCTGGTCCCCTTTTTCCTTCATGTTTAACCCTATTAGTTTTCAGATTTTACAATTTTCGGCCCATTAGTTTGGCGATTTTAAAACCTTTCGACCCATTTCTTTGTCAATATTAAGACTTTTCCCGCTATTTACCTGTCAAAATTTCCCTGGCGAGCGATAGTGAGTCTGTAATTTTGGAAGAACCGGCCTTCGGCAGGGAAATTTTTCTACCGAAAAATGTACAAATTTATCTAGAAGGGGGATCTAATGGATGCTTTTTTTAAAAGTTTGATGGAGGTCTAGGGGGGAAAGTATATATATATATATATATATATATATATATATAGCCTATAACGTAGGAAATATATACGACCAAGCCCCCTTAACACTATCTGGTCCGAGGTTTGGGGTGTTATGATTTTGGTTTTATTATTAGTGTGGATTTTTTTTCCATTGCCATTTCCGAGCAATGTATTTTACTTGCCCCTAGGCTAACAAAAAATCCTTCCGTTTCTTAGTCTGTGTTCTGGGTGAGCGATATCAAGCCTTTAACTTAGACAAAATTTGCCTTTTCCCGGTACATATTCTATCGACATATATACAAATTTAGCTTGAAGGCTGTCTAGGTGTGTATTAGTTAGACAGAAAGTCGACTTTGAAAGAGTTTTAGGAACAAAATAGAATACATTGCTAGAGAAGCAAGAAAATACTCAATAATAATTACACAAAATAATACAAAATAATCAGAGTTGACATAGTGATATTTAGCCTGTCCTTGGGTAATAGAGTAAAGTGTTCCCCTAACCTTTAAGGTGGAAGAGAAAGAACAATGCTAAATTATGGGTTAGGATTTTAGTTCAGGACAGCATAATTGTAGACCAACTCTATATATACAATCGGTAAAAGTTAAAGGGGAATTGTTGGATTGATGTCTCCGGTTTTACTTAATTATATATGCTAGATATTTCTACCTCTCTGATTTAATCTATATGTAAACACACACACACACTCAATACACACACACTTCTCTCTTTCTCTCTCTCTCTCTCTCTCTCTCTCTATATATATATATATATATATATATATATATATATAAAAGATTGTGAGTCCGTTATAAGTTTTAATTTTTTTAAAGTTTGACCTCGCCTCAACTGTTTCCCCTCCTCTACTCGCCTGTGGAAGTAATTAACATAATGCGCACCTACTGGACCGGGTATCGTTTGAGGGATTATATGTATATATATATCTTAAAGGTGGGGGCTAATGGGTTGAGATAAACATGGATTGATAATCGCAAAGCCGTACATAATTATCTTGCAAAATGCAATGGCACTGAAATTATTATTAACAATGTTATAAAGGATTTTGTGGATCGTCTATACCGGGCCTGTGACGTCACAAGAGTGTAAATCCACCATCCAGTCTAGGCTAAGGATACTGGTGTGACGTCACTATGACGTCACAGGCCCGGTATAGACGATCCGCAAAATCCTTTATACCATTGTTAATAATTACTTCAGTGACATTGCATTTTACAAGATAATTATATGCAGGTTGGCGATTATTTGTCCATGTTTACCTCAACCCTTGAGCCCCTACCTTTAATAAATAAAGGTCTTTTTTTGTCTGTCAGTTACCCGACTTTGTTACTAAACTCCTCCCACAGTTTTGGTGCCAGGTGGGAGTGTGGGGCACCGTTGGAAAGCCCAGGCTTTGGAGATGGTTTTAGGCGAGTTTAGTGGAAATCAGAGACACTTTTGTTTAATAAAATTTTCGGCAGAACTTATGTAGTATACGGGAGTGAAAAAAATGCGAAAAAAATTGCCGTTTGGGGTAGAAGGAGGCCTCCGATCGAAAAGGTGTATGGAACGAAAGTTGTTCGCAGCCCCCCAAAATGGGGGTACGGATGAGGTCAGATCCAAAATCGGAGGTCATTTAGCGGCCGAAATCGAGGTCGCCGTTTAATGAGGCACAGGGAGGTCGAGGCCGGTGATTATGGTAGTAGTAGTATTGTGATGATTGTGGTAGTAGTGATTGATGATGGTGATTATGGTAGTAGTAGTGGTGGTAGTAGTGATGGTGATTATGGTGATTACCCGGGCAACGCCGGGTACCCCTACTAGTATCTTAATAAATAAAGGTCAATGTTTGTCTGTTTGTCAGTTACCCGACCTTTGTTACTAAACTCCTCTCACAGTTTTGGTGCCAGGTGGGAGTGTGGGGCACCGTTGGAAAGCCCAGGCTTTGGAGATGGTTTTGGGCGAGTTTAGTGGAAATCAGAGACATTTTTGTTTAATAACATTTTCGGCAGAACTTATGTAGTATAAGGGAGCGAAATAAATGCGAAAAAAATTGCCGTTTGGGGCAGAAGGAAGCCTCTGATCGAAAAAGTGTATGGAACGAAAGTTGTTCGCAGCCCCCCCAAAGAGGGGTACGGATGAGGTCGGATCCAAAATCGAAGGTAATTTAGCGGCCGAAATCGAGGTCGCCGTTTAATGAGGCACAGAGGCCGGTGATTATGGTAGTAGTAGTATTGTGATGATTGTGGTAGTAGTGATTGATGATGGTGATTATGGTACTAGTAGTGGTGGTAGTAGTGATGGTGATTTTGGTGATTACCCAGGCAACGCCGGGTAGCCCTGCTAGTATAATATATATATATATATATATATATATATATATATTTCGTATTTATATTTTTACGAAGTTCATCTCCTAATCAAATGTAGTATTAAACTAACTAGTGTTTTGCTAGACTTGGTATTGAGGATTCTTTCAAACTCCCCCACATCTCTCACCCCCATTGAATATTACAAACAACCACAATTATCGTGTGTGATATGTTTACACAAGTACTTCGTCTCATTATTATCATGGAACCCCTACATAAACTCACATCCCTGGTATCACATAACATTTTAGGGGGAAGGTAGTCGCTTTTTCTGGGCCCCCTTCTCCCTAGTGTTTAGCATATTAGTGTTGAGATTTTCAGACGTTTGTTCCATTAGTTTGGCGATTCTGAGAGCTTTCACCCCAAGTATTTGTCAACATTAAGACCTTTCGTGCTTTTTAGGTGTCGAAGTTTTTCTGGCAAGCGTTAGCGAGCCTATAATTTTAGGAGTCGGCCTTAGGCCAGGACATTCTTCTACCGAAAAATGTACAAATTAATTTTGAAAGGGAGTTTACGGGGTGTTCTTTTATGCTTGATGAAGGTCTAGCGAGGAAACTGAAAACAAAAATATATTTATAATAAATACATAGGCCTACATAGATAAAAAAACAAGCACTGCTTCCTTAACACACAAAGAGCGGGTGGTAGGGTATTTTACACTGTGCCGCCCAGCATTTTTTGTTTACCCTAAATAGGGTTGTTTCCGTGTTCATTTTCATGCATATACAAGACCCAGAGCGTAAAACAAGTATCTATCCCTGAAAGGGCGTAAACAGAGCTTTCCAATGACACCCGAACCATCCTTGTACGACCACTGGTTCTCTTGCAACGATCGTGCAACACGAGTGCCAAAAACCTAAAATAAGGTAATTTCCGTACATAATTCCCTGTGTAGTGAGTGAGAGAGGGAGGAGGAGGGTAGAATACAGCTCAGTACACCCACCGCGGTGGTGGGGAGCGGTCATAAGGTTACTACGCTCGTCCCACCGCTCAGTTCTCTCTCAGAGCAACATTACGTGCTAAAAATGGCACTCGACATAATTATGTGGTGCACCGCCACATAGTCCATATTTATTCAACTCGACATATGTGGTGCGCCGTTGGTTAAGGGTTAATGAATCTCTGCCCTACTTAAAATTAATAGACGATAATTTAGTTGAATATAAACACCATCTAAGGAGGAGCACTTTATTGACAACGTTTCCCGTATAACTTCTTCAGGTCACCAACAGTTAGTGACTTGAAGAAGATATCTGGGAAATGTCAATAAAGTGCTCCTCCTCATATGGTGTTTACTTTTCGATAGTTTGTTCCAGCGGTGACGTCATTCGGCCGTGTATTTAAGCCAGTATCACACGAGCGCTTTTTCCCTCAACACTGGTCTGGCAGCTTATGAGGTCAACATATTTTATATTTTGGTTACCTAATTTCACCTATCACCAGTCTAGTTTCGGATACCAGTGCAAAATATTCCAGAAACGTTGCCAGAAAAATGTTGATCATCGAATGTTGACTATAAAAGCTCTCGTTTGATACCGGCTTTAGAGTGATAGGTCAAGAGAACGGAAGAAAAGTTTGGAGAGTTGCACGACTGAATTGCCCTTTAACACCTAATATATTTCTCAAGACGTGTATGGGTGAATCAGACTTACTTTGCTCGTTGCAGAGTAGTACCGTATATTATTACCGGTGGAATGTATCAGATGGGAAGTGGTATTGCTATATTTTACACACACACACACACACACACACACACACACACACACATTACATATCTATTTTATGCATAAATACGGTATATAATTTTGTTTATGTGCATGAAAAAGATAAAAGGCAAAGCCACCTGCAACAAGTGTTCCCCCCAATGTTGAAAGAGTGACAGAGCCAAAATCAAGGCATGTTAGAGGTATATTAGGTGTGTTGGAAAGAAATGTGGTGTGTTTGTTAAATTTAGTGATATGAATAAGAGGTGGGTGTTTATTAGAGTTAGCTGGATTACTCTGTGTGGATGAGGCACACATAGAAACAGTGAGGGAAGCATGGCAAATGAAACAGGAGTTCCCGTAACTCTTTTGCATATGCCTATGTGGCCTCCCCTGGATACTGCCATGCTTGATTGGTACCTACTATAGTTTTATTCTAGCTAACATTAACACATGGAATCCGGGAGGCCTCATATGAGGCAAAAACAATTTGGGTTAGGAATCCGGGAGGCCTCATATGACTCAAAATCAAAGGGTTTAAATTGCGCGGGCGGATTCTGGTTAGTGCGTGGGCAACCGCAGCGCCACCAAGCACAAACTACCAGGCAGCATCAGTTCTTATCTAGCATCCAAGATGGCTGGAGCTAATCCAAAAAAAATCGCTGTGTCCGAATCTTTGCCCGCCGCCGCGGCCCGTACGCTTAAGAAAGGCAAGGCTAAACCAACCAAAAAAACAGTGCTAAGTCCCGGTGGTGTTGCACGGAAACTTGCAGAGTTAAGTGATCATAGTGATGAACTTAGTGAGATTGAGAGTGAATTTGACGATGAAGAAGTGGTTAGTGAAGATGTGGATGACGTGGAAGATGGCGAAGAATTTCAGGGCTTTTATAGTACTGATGATGACGATCATGATGATAATGACAATGGTGGATGCGTTGAACATCATGAAGGTGATGAAAGTGTGAGTGACATGGGAATGTTCTATCCGCATCTCGTGACACGACGCTGACGCTCGCGACCTCAGCGTCGGCGGTGGGCACTCCTTCCCCGGCAAAAATAGCAAGTTATTTTTATAGGAGGGCTGTGCTAGATAGAGCAAGGAAGGAGGCACGGGAGGCGGCCGAAAGGGAAAGAGGTGATGATGCTGATAGTGAGGATGAGCGTGAAGAGTCGAGCGTGGGTAGGCCTATTCCTTTGTCTCCCGGGCCCTCGCCACCCACGGCTGGTGCGGCATTGTTCCCGCATGACCCACAGCCATCAACAAGTGGTGCAGTATTGTCCTCGCATGACCCACAGCCATCAGCAAGTGGTGCAAGTGGTCAACGCACCTCGAGAAGGGTCTTGTTCATGGCCAGAGGGGGGGCACAAACCAGCATCTCAGGCCCTAACCAAAAACGCTCTCGCTGCCTACATACTTCAGAGCCAACTAGCTCACCTTCACCACCCACTAGACGCCCACGCCACAACTTGCCGCCTGATGTATCACCAGCAACTGACGACCAGGACCCCACCTATGACCCTGAAGACACCCACTAATATGGCCGCCCTTCAAGATACATCAACGAAGACGGTGAAGGAGATTCTGGTGATGATAATTTTGACCTGCCAGACGACTCTGTTGTAGACGAAGCGGAGTTTGTGGACGACCCAGCACCCCGACGTGGCCGTGGATGTCCCCGTGCTCTGGGTGGCCGTGCTCTTGGACGTGGCTATGCCAGGGGCCCTGCTGGTCAGCGTGGGTGTGGCCGCCCCTGCTGATGCCGACGCCCCTGCTGCTGCTGATCAGCGTGGTCGTGGCTGTTCCCTTGGCCGTGCCTGTGCCAGGAGTGCTACTGTCTGGATGTGGGAGGATGGGGCCACCTTTCAGCCACAAGATGCCACATTCGACAACACCCAACATGCCGATGGATTGATCCATCTTTCCCTGGGGGACCCAACTCAACACCTGCCGAGCTTTTCAAAGCCTTTTTCGACAATGAGGTCATGTCATATGTTGTCGATGAGACTAACAAGCAGCAGGCCCTCACTGAACACCTCAGTGGCTAGACCCATATGAAGGCCTGGATACCTGTCACCATTGCCCAAATTTATGTGTTCATAGCACTGACCATGCTCATGTCACATGTAAAGAAAAATCGGCTGGCAGACTATTTGATCACAGGTGACATAATTGCCACACCTGCTTTTGGCAAATTTATGTCCCGGGACCGCTACTTCGCCATACTTGGTAACCTTCACTTCGTTACCAACACCAATGTACACCAACCAGACCGCCTGTGGAATATAAGGGGATTCTACGACATGATGAAGGCCAACTTTTCCACATTCTTGAAGCCTTTACAAAAGGTTGTGATCGACGAGTCTCTTGTGCTGTTCCGGGGGAACCTTCACTTCCGGCAGTACATACAATCCAAGAGACATCAATTCGGCATCAAGCTCTTAGTCCTATGTGACTGCAAGACGGGTTATGTGCTGGACTTCATTGTCTACAGTGGAAAGGAGGGTGAGGTCCTTGCGGATCCAGAAATAGGGTTCGGTGGAGCAGTGGTGAAGGCGATGATGGATCGCTACTTCAACAAAAACCACATACTCTACACGGACAACTATTACACGTCCCCCATCCTCACCCAGTATCTGAACACACAGCAAACCCAGACTGTGGGCACAGTATGGGGGACGAGGAGGAACATGCCGGAATTCCCCCAAAAATCAAGAAGAAGGACATCTTCCTCAAGAAACATGGTCCGATGCTGGCAATCCATTGGCACGCCCAAAGGAAGGTCAACATGATCACCACCATTCACAAGGGCACCCTGGTTGACTCTGGCAAAGTCAACCAAAGGACCAGGGAGCCCATCATGAAACCAGACGCAGTTATGGACTATGACATAAACATGCGTCTGGTTGACAAGTCAGACATGCAGGTCGGCTTCATCGACTGGCTGCGGACCTCCTGCAGGTGGTATAAGAAGTTCTTCCTGGAAATGATGGCTGTGTCTGTGCTGAATGCGTACAACCTGTACAAGCTCATGAACCCCACAATGCCCAGGAAGTATACAAACCTTCGGAGATTCCAGAAACAGATAATTTTGGAACTCATTGGGGAATATGCCCTACCTGAGGATTCCCCACAAGCTAAACATATGCCAGGAGTTGACACAATGGACGGCACATACGCTTCCGAACACCACAGGAAGCACAGGATCGTCGCCCTTCCAGTAGCCGCTGGTCGCAAGAGCCAGAAACGGTGCCATGTCTGCAGCCACACCACCCGAAGACCCCAGAAAACCACCAAATCCTCGTATCAGTGCCAGGAATGCGAGGTAGCACTGTGCATCACGCCTTGCCACGATGATTTCCACATCCTGGTAAACTTCTAAGTGGCACTGACCCTGAGAACGTTAGTGAAAGTGACACTAAAACAATAAAACTATGTGCAAGTGAAAGAGACACTGTATTCTATAATTATTATAAGTGAAACCTCTAATAATAAGTGAAAGTGACACTAAAAACAATATAACAATATGTGCAAGTGAGACCCAAAAAATATATATTAGTAACTTTATTCACTAATTATTTATAAGCGAAACCTCTAGTAATAAGTGAAAGTGACACTAAAAAATCAATATAACAATATGTGCAAGTGAAAGAGACAACAAAATGTAATAATAACTAACTTTTATTGAAATAATTACAAGTGTAAATTACGCTACCGGACGGTACCGCACGCTTACCTAGCCTAGCCTAACTTAGTAAGTGAAAGTGACACACAAATGTATAACAAGTAATAATAACTCAATAATAACAGTGAGAGTGACAATAATTAATAACAAGAAGAGTAATAACAGTGAAAGTGACACAATAATATACAATAACAGTGAAAGTGCCGAAAATATGTTACATAAAGTTTCACATAACTCAATAATGGTTGTAAAAGTAATAAATGACACAATAACTATGACATTATCTCCATAAAAACATAATATCGTCTACCGGTACCAAAGCCACCGAAGCGACGAGTGACTTAGTGCGTGCTAGCCAGGGTCTCAGCGAAGCGTTCGGACGCAGGCAAAAATATGCGGAAAAACACCTCCATTCCCATCATCATATCTCGGCAACCACTTGTCGTAGCGATGTCAACTCAATGCCAGTCTACAGACGAAGGTTAGTTCTACACTATACAATTATGATGACTACTCTAGGTGGTCTCAATCAGTAGATATCGATTTATGAAAACAGCCATTTTTCAGAAATACCCCAGGACACAGCGATTGGCCTCATATGAGGGCCCCTGGATACGGAAGGTTAATCGATATAATGGAATATATAAGAAAATGTCAAATATTTATCTTGAAGGAGGGTCTAAGAGGTGTGTTTTAAAGTTTGAAGTAGGTCTATGGAGGAAACTAAAACATAATCACAATATAAAACAATAAGCAAATATATACGCCTATCTCCCTTTAATATATTTTTAAATGTCATAAACTAGAAGCTACATTACATATAATTTCCAAGGGAAATAACTGTGTACAATATTTAAGTTTTAAAATAATGGAAAAACAACTTCTCCGACATTCTACATCACCAAGCATTTCTTCTCCTCTGCCCACCACACCTCCAAACCACAAGGGAACAACGCACATTCCAATAAGATATGCCAGAGCCGGTGCTATCGCCATAACACCTTCTCCAACACCAGGGAAGAACTTGCTCAACAACATGGACAATCCCAAAGTACCAAAGAGTAAGAAAAGTAGAAAGGAAAGACGACACAAGAAAAGGCACCATACTCAACAAAAGTCCAAGTGCCCGTCTACCTCTCAACAACACCACTGCCATGATGAAGAAGCCGAGAAGGACTACTACAAGCCCCACCGTAAGTCCTCCTCATACCGATGTCATTATTGACCTGACAGACATCACCAAAGACAACAGTCAAAGGTATGACCACTGTAGGGAATTTGAAGATTATTACTCAGTTGGATAGTTACTCTTATTTATCACTGGAAGATTAGGTAACAGGAAGATTGGGCCACCCTTAAACCTATTTGAGGATACATGATTAGGTGCACTGGTACATAATTATCTACCCCAATAAGATGTTTGTTGTTGTGGGTATCAACAAGAAAGCCTTATTAGACACTTCACTGGTCGTAACTAATATCCTTTCCTACCCATAACCGCGGCACTATTGTGGATAAAGAATGCTGCCATGGTAAGCACTTTATTCGGAATAGACCAAACCAGGGTCTACTGGTTTACTTATAATGGCACTCATCAGGGAGTCCTTTCGAGATAACAATATCTCGAAGAAGGCCAAAATATATCCATCACTCTCAGTTCTGAAAGACTCTTATAACGGTCAGAACAGTTAAGATACGTTGCTTTAAAAAACAACTATCTTACGTTAGTTGGATACGTGTTGCTGATGCACTGGCATATTTGCACACGATATTTAAGACCCAACTCCATGACTCTGGAAGTTCTGCATCAAAACTCATATAAAGACCAGAGTAGTCAGTGAGTTCTCTCCTGTGTTAACTCGATTTTACTCTACCTATGTACTGGCATATGGTAGGTATTATTCAAGGTCCCACACCAAGAGTTCGAGTACAACTGGTGTCAACTACACAAATAAATAGTGAAATTATATGCTGTTGAAAACACACAGGAGAAATATCTGTGAAAAGATATTTATGCTAATTGTTGTCTTGAGAGAAGATTTAAATTATCAACAGTCAAGAGTACTAGTGATGAGCTTATAATTATATGAGGAAATACTCCAGTGAAATTATACTCTCTGATTCTTTTGAAAATATAAATATAAAGAAAGTACTAGTGATGCCCTGTTAATTTAGGGAAGTACTTATATTAAATTTTATCATATTAATACCAAGTGAATACTAAATGTTATACTCATAAATACCTGAATAAGGATACTAGAAAGAAAACCTCATTAGTCACGACCTCTAAAATAAGTCTACGTATTTTACTCCAACATTTGCGCATACAGTTTTCCTATATACTGTATAAGTTCTTACCACAAGTGTAATGCCTCAGTTGAAGGGAGTGCTATTCTTATCCAATGTTCTTTCCAACAGGACAAGTGTAATCCTTCAATTAGAAGATAGTCCTTATAATTACCAATCATATCGAGAGCAAGTGTAAATACCTCGATTGAAGGGAGCACTAATCTATATTGTAGAAGTAACAGTCTTACGAGTAAAACTTAGTTTAGCCTCGCTCGTGCGTCTTATATATTTTGTTTTTTACCATTATTTTAGTATTACGTATGCCATTTCCTTGTGCCAATAAACAAAATATAAATATACGTATTGTTACAAATATCCTCTATTACTTTCTGTGCATGTGTTGAAACGAATTCGGCTCCTCCAGTCAAGTAGAACCTACCAATTTAAACCAATCAACCCCAGTCAAAACCTGGTATAACAACTTTGTATGCCTTAAATATATACATACAATAGCGCGTCTTGCAATAAAGCAAATCTAAAATAATACGTGAACGATAGAATTTGAGCTTAAGGGGAGATTTCCACTTGAGAGTTTTTTTCTGGAACCCTTTCTCCCTCATATTTGGCCCCGTTGCTTTTGAGATTTTAGGAAGTTTGCCTCATTAGTTTGGCGATTTTAAGAACTTTCGCCCCATTTATGTCAATTTTAAGACCTTTTGTGAAATTTAAGAGGAAACGGCCTTCGGCCGGGACATTTTTCTACCGAAAAATGTTCAACTTACTCTGAAAGGGGATCTAGGGAGTGTAATATTAAACTTGATGGAGTTATAAGGAACAAACTAAAAACCTCCCCTTAAATCCTCTCGATCTCACACTTTATCTCGCTCTTGCTCTCTCCAACTTACTCTAGCGTTCCTTTACACAGGAGAACAATTAAATAACGACCATAAAGTATACGACTTTTGTTTTCTCTTGGTGTTTCAAGCACTTCAACCCTTTTTCGAAAAAAAAACAAATGTACACATTTATTTCGAAGGGGGGTCATGGGGGTGTTGTTTTCTTAAACATGATAGAGTTAAGAGAAACAAACTAAAAGTAAATAAATAAGATATATATATACATAAATAAATAACTGGAGCATGAAGAACGGTATACAACATGTATTTTCTCATGGTGTTTCACGCTTATAAACACGATTATTTTTGTCTGCTGAAAATAAACACGGAAGGAATGGATACTGGAAAATACATATTTTGCCAGCAACATGACATCCTTTTGCTCAGTTATTATAAAGGTTTAGTGGCTAATCATATTAATGTTGTATTTACCAGGTGGATGGGAATCATCAGGTTTGGTTGGCAACCATCT
>CM064548.1:27097804-27232804 GCA_032716605.1 Paralithodes platypus | reverse complement strand
CAGGATTCTCGGGTTCATCTCTAGGATTGTGAGTAACAGAACTGCTGATGTTATCTTAAAACTTTACTTGTCATTAGTGAGACCCCATATGGATTATGCTGTCCAATTTTGGTGTCCTTATTACAGAATGGACATAGATTCATTGGAGAGAGTACAGCGTAGAATAACAAAAATGATCCATAATATTAGAAATCTTTCGTATGAAGAAAGGTTGAAGAAATTAGGTTTACATTCGTTAGAGAGACGCAGAGTTAGAGGGGATATGATAGAGGTGTTCAAGTGGGTTAGTGGGATTAACAAAGGGGACATGGCAAATGTACTAAAGCTCAGTGATAGCGAAAGAACTCGTACCAATGGTTTCAAATTAGATAAATTTCGTTTCAGAAAAGATATAGGCAAGTATTGGTTTGGTAACAGAGTTGTAGACGGGTGGAATGGACTACCAAGTGCTATAGTGGGATCTAAAACTGTAGGGAGCTTTAAGATAAAATTGGATAAGCATATGGACGAGAAGGGTTGGGTGTGAAGGGGGATCAGCCGGGTTGGGCCAATCAGCGCTCTGCAGACCTCCATAATCCTGCGTTAATCTCTAACCGTTTTGGTAAGATGATCCTCAGGGTATTAGAGTGTGAAGCCTATAATTGGGCTTTGTAATGAATTGGGGTTGTGTGGGACAGGGATCTGCCTTGCTTAGGCCAATCGGCTTTCTGCAGACTCCCATTTTCTTATGTTCTTATGTTCTTAAATGGCAGCGTTGCCTGTAAACAGTGTCTCCCCCAATTTTGAAAGAGTAGCAGAGACAAATTCAAGGTACGGTAGAGTCAAAATGTCTGGACACACGTAGCTTGAATCAGTTTAAGTCATAGGATGAGGGAAAGACTGATTGAGGGAAAGATATCCAAAGGGAAGAGGTATACACTGATCAAACTCTGAAGGCATACGTAATGTTGTAAATCACGTCTCTTTGCTCTGTTTGAATTCGAGTATATTAGAAACTTATGTCTAATGCTGAGTAATCAAATAAATATAATAATTTCGTATAGCATCGATAATTAACTGAATGCGTGTTTCTATCCTATATAAAATCTGCACATTTATTCATAACTATTAGAACAATTATATGGAATTAGTGGATTGAGTAACTATAAACATTATTGGTAACATTTATTCTGTACATTCACTATTGCTCTTTTTAATTACAGTGGAAAAGCATTCTCGTTCAAGGCCAAAGTACAATAAAAGTCAAATTACTTTATGGTTCAGTTATTGTATTGCAGGGGAGGAGAGGAGTTCTGTAAATGCGAATAGGAGAGAGAGAGAGAGAGAGAGAGAGAGAGAGAGAGAGAAAGAGAGAGAGAATTACTAGCTAACGATTTGTTTTAATTAGTCACGCAGCATTAGGAGATTACTTTCTTAACCAGAGAGAAAGCGATAGAGAAGTTAATATGTCCCCTGAATACCACTTGGGCGGAATATCATAATGAGAGCCACAATTAGCAGGAATTATAATTATAAAGCGTATTACGGTACGTCTTATGGTATTAATTGTTTTATATGCTTATTACTACTAGGCTTATTGCTCTCTGTTGGCGTCCTAACCCCTTTGTATCTTCTCCCTCTCCAACACACACACACGCAAATACACACATACAGACATACATACGCACATACACACACACGCTTAAATCTAGAAAATGTGCTTCAATGAAGATAAGTGTAAAGTACTTCATATCTGATACCGCAATGAAAAAGAAGACTACTCGATGAATGGCACCCAGCTAAAGAGTATAGACAGAGAAACCGATTTAGGAGTAACAATATCCAGTAATTTAAACCAAGTCAACATTGTGCTGAAGTTGTTAAGAAGGCAAACAAAATTATAAGTTTCCTAGGTAGATCATTTGAACATAAATCAAAAGATATTGTCCTCACCTTTTACAATTCATTATTCCGCCCACTTTTGGAATACTGCGTTCAGTTCTGGTGCCCTTACTACCAAATATACAAATTGTCATAGACTTCAAAGTTCGCCTAAACAAGCACCTTGCCCCGAACCCAAGGTTGACTGCATTTGTAATTTAATAAATATTTTCTTTAGTAGTGTTCATTTAATAACCTAATAGATCTTAATATAATTTCCTCTGCCAAGAACTAAGCCCCGGGGCAGCATTTCCTTCTCACATCTTTCCCACATTCTCTCCGAATTACAGGTGCAACACTTGGAACATATATGTGTTTTGGAGGGCAAGTAGCTTTGAGGGGTCGCGTGACCTGTTGTTGCTTGTTTTTCTTTGTTCTACCTTTGTATACACACACACACACACACACACACACACACACACACATTCACTCACAGTCTCTCTCTCTCTCTCTCTCTTGTATGTGGGTTTTAGTCCTTCCCTGAACATATATTATCAACATGCACATGGCGAGTGTCAAATTATTTCGAGGGTCATTGTCTATGTATTATGCATTGACAAATATTATATTGTGTGTATGTATGTTTGTATAAATGTCTCTCTCTCTCTCTCTATATATATATATATATATATATATATATATATATATATATATATATATATATATCTACTATCTATCTATCTATCTACCTATATTTATATGATTTATCACATGTATTGTTTTGTTTCTAGAATATATTGTGTCAATTACCCATTAGTAGCTGTGAATCGTAATACAATTCTTTAATGTCACAAATTGTATTAATGTTGTGTCATCTTTTTTTCAGGATTGTCGGAGCTGGCCCAACAAGTCCAACAAAAATTAAAGTAACACTATAAACCTATAACCCAACGTCGAAATAGTGAAAAATCCTGATATGAAGTGAAAACATTATATTCAGTTTAAAAATGGATTATGCATTGAACTTCTACACACATGCATATGCCGTGAAAGCATGACACGGTTCGGAAACAATAATTTGGGGTTGCGAGACAAAACATTTAGAAAATCTGGTGAAGTTTTATCAAAGTGAAAAAAGCTGAAATAAAAACAATATACTTTGTTTTGTTTCTGTGTACGTAAGAATATAATTTACATTTCTATTAGTTTTATTGTTTTTGCTTAGACTTCACCAACTTTACATTAAGCTACTCTCGCTCATTTAACTACATACGTTTAGAAATGTATTAGTCTGTTTTATTTCCGTTCTCTTTATCTTGAATTTCCTACGTGTCTGCCTTTTTCCAGTTGGTTTAGTCTAGTTTTGTTTACTTATCTATCTGTGCCTGCTGTTCTATAACCTTTTGTTTCGTTTTCTGTCTTTTAGCGCCTAACTCCCCCCCCCCCTCTCTATATATCTATCTCACACACACTTCCATTACAGTCACACACACACACACACACACTTTATCTGTCTCTCTTACCCCATTTATCTCGTTTCCCACCTCCTTCCCTTCCTCGCCACCTCTCCCTGTTTCCCTTCCTTCACAATAGTCCTCCTCTCTCCTCTTCCTCCCTACCACCCACCCTTATTTACAACCAGTTCTCCCTTCACCCTCTCTCGTTCTGGTCATCCTTCCTATACCTATCATCAACAATAGTTGTTATTTACATTTCTTCTGGTATCTATACTTCTTTTGTTTGGTTTCTCCACTTATTGTCTGGCGCGCATTTGTATAGTTTGGTGTCTATGCTTCTTTTGTTTGGTTTCTCTACTTATTAGTTGACTCACATTTGTAGAGTTTGGTATCTATACTTCTTTTGTTTGGTTTCTCCGCTTATTGTCTGACTCGCATATATATAGTTTGGTATCTATACTTATTGTTTGTGTCACATTTGTATAATTTGGTATCTACTTCTTTTGTTTGGTTTCTCCACTTATTGTCTGACTCGCATATATATAGTTTGGTATCTATACTTATTGTTTGTGTCACATTTGTATAATTTGGTATCTACTTCTTTTGTTTGGTTTCTCCACTTATTGTCTGACTCGCATATATATAGTTTGGTATCTATACTTATTGTTTGTGTCACATTTGTATAATTTGGTATCTACTTCCTTTGTTTGGTTTCTCCACTTATTGTTTGATTTACATTTGTATAGTTTGGTATATATTTGTTTTTCATTTATTGTTTGATTCACATGTGTATAGTTTGGTGTCTATAATTCTTTTGCTTTGGTTTCTCCACTTATTGTTTGGCGTTAATAGTGTCTACCTCTATACTTTTGTGTTGGCCACATCTTGACATTCCCAAGAAACTCTATATTTAACAATATTTCCTTTATAGTTTGAGTTTTGTTTGTCTACTTATTTCTACGTTATTCTCTAATCATTCTCTGACAGACAGTTAATAATTGTGTATACGGTACTTTTTTCCGTTTTATTTCTATATATCTTATCTATTGTATGTTCTACTCATTCTTGGCCACATTTTTATAGAATTCAGTATTTTTCTCTTGCACACATTGCTAACATCCTTAGATAGTTCTTTTCCATTGGCACACACATCAGACACCCTCCAGGAAGAATATCGAATATTTTTGCTTTGCTTTACTTAACTCCCCCCCCCCCCCCAAGAAAAACAACAACAACAACAACTACTACAACTACTACTACTACTAGTAGTAATTCTACTTTTTAAACAAACATCTACTCTGCAACTTCATTCTTTCCTTTGTTTATATATTTGGTAGTCGATTGGCATCACTGCTCTTTGTGTTTCTCTTACCTTTCGTTCTTTTATATTTTGTATTAGATTTGCTAACATAATGTCTATGTTTGCCAAATGTAATATATATTTTCTTACTTCATTCCTTCTTCAGCAGTAATATTAAATATTTGAATATTTTTTAAGGTAGCTACAAGGCAATTAGCTCGAACAAAAATCTCACGCATATAATGACTTAGTTTCCAGACCAGGTGGCTGGAGTAAAGTAGGAAAGAAGAGCAATTGAAAAGAGGAAGAACAAGCTGAGAAATGAGAAGTACAGTAGAAGACTGAAAGTTCTCGGGCTCAACCAAGTTGCTTCATTTTAAAGCTTTATTAGTTCATATTAAGTTCGCCTGCGTACCTGAATGTGCTGAAGTTTATAATTTCACCAACCCACCAATTAACTTACAAATATACATAATCAATGAAACTAATGAATTAATGTGGTACTCCAAGGATTCGAACCTAGGATACTCACACCGAAATTCGCCTGTGTACCTGAATGTGTTAAAAGAAAATAAATATATACTAATCTGCCGCCATGGTTCGTCTACCGACGCCAAGGGAATTTATCAAAGCAGGATGTTTATACTCCACCTGTATCCTCCTCCTCCTCCTCCTCTGGTCAGCCACAACGAAGGGTGAGTACAAAACTATACTCCGTTTCATTTCTTCTGACAGTAAATTGAATCCCATAACAACTGATTTGTCGATATGTAATGGGAAAATATGAATCTACTATGTTTATGCGCCGTTTTAATGCCACGTTTTCATAATTAGCGCCATCTATCACTACAAATTCTTCAAAATAACTGAACAATATTGCTAGGATCTTTGCAATTTACCTTCAGTTGAAAAAAACAGACTAAATTTATTTTTCCAGCTGATGGTAAATTGCTATGTCACCATCTTGATTACTCTGCAATTACGATGGTTTTGTAGCGAAATATGTTGTTGATTGTGAACACTTGGCATTATTATGACGCAGAGCCGTATTATGTTCATATTTGTCCAGTAAGTATCGAGATGTCAGCTGCTAAAGGATTAAATTTACCGTCATCTGGGAATAGAGAGATTACAATTACAGTATTTATCTATTTCGCCTGGTATTAATTATCTTTCGTATTCATTGTTTCTAAAATAATCCTCATTTCCCGTTTTCTTTGATTTACAGACTGTATATTTGTCTTATTATATTGACATGACGACATTACATGGATAACAAAGGAAAATTAAGATAAAGTTGAGTTAGGATAGACAAGTTGGGGTGTGGTTAGTTAGTTAAAGGACTTCAGAGGCTATCAACCCTATTGGATTATTAAGCCAGCACACTTAAAGTCAAGAATAACGTCAGGACTGGAGCCCCTTTTCGAAAACTGTATTCCATTTGGGGGAGATGTGATACTAGCAATCCCATTTACCTTGGATGATTGTTGAGCCACAGACATTAACATCGCAGGTCCTTATTAACTTATGCACGATTGAATGGCTATATTAACAAATTCAGTATTTTTTCTCTAGACTACGCTTCATCTAATTAACTCTCCACCGATTGCCGTCTAAGTTCGTGCTTATTTGTTACAATTACCATTTGTATCGAGAATTACATTAAGTGTTCTTAGTTTGAAGCATTATATATACCATATTATATTTTCTATCTGTAAACAATTGGTAGGCAATCTTTGCTGGTACCTTTCGAAGTATGTGAAGAGAAAACTGAACAATTCCACAACCAGTAAGAAGTTTTTGTTCGTATAACACAAAACATAGGTAAACAAGTAAAGCGTATTTTTGTGTGTGTTTATCCATTCAGTACTGGCGACGTCTTTCTAATTGTTTTCTAGCTACATTTAGACGATATTATACAGCTTTGGAATGGCATATGGTTGCTAAAAGGATTAAATGAGGTAGTCTGTAGCCTTTTAGTGGGTTCCAGTTCTTCCTAAATTACAGGTTCGCTATCGCTCACCATGAAAAAATCGACACCTAAATGGCACGAGAAGTCTTAATATTGACATAGAAAGGGGGCGAAAGGTATTAAAATCGCCAAATTAATGGGCCGAACGTCTTCAAATCTAAAAACTAATGGGGCTAAGCATAGAAGAGGGGCCAAAAAAAGGGCCCATCTCCCCTTAAAGGGTATTCACTTTTAATATTATATGTGAGCAAAATATTTTCGTCGAAAAATGAAAGACACAAAAATAAGGAACTCACACGCCTACAAAATGTCGAAATGCTAATATTGTGTTGGGTAAAACTTGTGTAGGGAGATAATTGGTAGGCAGGGTACGGTGGCGCTAATAAGTCATGTCTCAGCTGTCATTACGTTTGCCTTTCTCTGTGCTGTATTAATGTCTGTCAGTTGATGAATAGGGTGGATAAGTGTATGATCATGTTTGTATATCCCACTCGAAACGAAAAAAAAATAGTTTTAGATAATACTGATACCAATTATTGATCAAAACATAAATGTTGCCGAGACACCACTTATTAGACCGACTGGAAGTTATGAAAATATGGGGAAGCCAGGTAGCATACAATGAAACTAAATATGTTCTGAAATTTTTTTGATACTCTAGTCCATTCATTATTACGGTAGGCCGTTAACCCTTTCAGCACGATGACTCCTTTCTACCTTTGATTCTGGCTAATAGTTTACAATTTTATGGAGCTCAAGAAGAACCTACGTTATTCAGAGGGTCTATTGAGATCCTATTTACCCCTTTGAGTCCTACAGGTAGAATATAAACTTTAGAAAATCGCTTAACGGTACCCAGAATATGATGAAAACTACGTCATCGTGCTGAAGGGGTTAATCTTGATCAGTAACCTCTATAACTCAAAAACAACTAGAGTAATCGAGCTAATATTACACCCATTTAGGAAGGTTCAGCCAGGGAAGAGGTGTGGAATTGTACAGCCCATTGTTCTCTAAGCTGCTGAGGTTAGAGGTCACAATTTCTGGCCTACCTGTAATGAATGGACTATCTTGGTTAAGGGAGGATGGGCCGTTTTTCTGGTCCCCTATCTTCCTCATGTTTAGCCCCATTATTTTTCAGATTATAAAACGTGTTGGCCCATTAGTTTGTTGATTTTACGACCTTTCACCCCATTTCTTTGTCAATATTAAGATTTGTAGTGTCATTTTGGTATCGATTTTTTCCTGGCGAGCGATAGCGAGCCTGTAACTCAATAGGAACCGGCCCTCGGCCGGGAAATTTGTCCATCGAAAAATTTACAAGTTTATCTTGAAGGAGGGTTGGCGGGTATTTAGGATATTAGCTTGATGTAGGTCTAGGGTGGAAAGAAATACAATAAAAATATGCATAAATTAGCAAATAGTTACACCCATCAAATAGTTACACCCATCAAATAGTTACACCCATCAAATAGTTACACCCACCAAATAGTTACACCCACCAAATAGTTACACCCACCAAATAGTTACACCCACCAAATAGTTACACCCACCAAATAGTTACACCCACCAAATAGTTACACCCATCAAATAGTTACACCCATCAAATAGTTACACCCACCAAATAGTTACACCCATCAAATAGTTACACCCACCAAATAGTTACACCCATCAAATAGTTACACCCACCAAATAGTTACACCCACCAAATAGTTACACCCATCAAATAGTTACACCCACCAAATAGTTACACCCACCAAATAGTTACACCCATCAAATAGTTACACCCACCAAATAGTTACACCCATCAATAGTTACACCCATCAAATAGTTACACCCACCAAATAGTTACACCCATCAAATAGTTACACCCACCAAATAGTTACACCCATCAAATAGTTACACCCACCAAATAGTTACACCCACCAAATAGTTACACCCATCAAATAGTTACACCCACCAAATAGTTACACCCACCAAATAGTTACACCCATCAAATATTTACACCCATCAAATAGTTACACCCATCAAATAGTTACACCCACCAAATAGTTACACCCATCAAATAGTTACACCCATCAAATAGTTACACCCATCAAATAGTTACACCCACCAAATAGTTACACCCACCAAATAGTTACACCCATCAAATAGTTACACCCACCAAATAGTTACACCCATCAAATAGTTACACCCACCAAATAGTTACACCCATCAAATAGTTACACCCATCAAATAGTTACACCCATCAAATAGTTACACCCACCAAATAGTTACACCCACCAAATAGTTACACCCATCAAATAGTTACACCCATCAAATAGTTACACCCATCAAATAGTTACACCCATCAAATATTTACACCCATCAAATAGTTACACCCACCAAATAGTTACACCCACCAAATAGTTACACCCATCAAATAGTTACACCCATCAAATAGTTACACCCATCAAATAGTTACACCCACCAAATAGTTACACCCACCAAATAGTTACACCCATCAAATAGTTACACCCACCAAATAGTTACACCCACCAAATAGTTACACCCACCAAATAGTTACACCCACCAAATAGTTACACCCATCAAATAGTTACACCCATCAAATAGTTACACCCATCAAATAGTTACACCCACCAAATAGTTACACCCACCAAATAGTTACACCCATCAAATAGTTACACCCATCAAATAGTTACACCCATCAAATAGTTACACCCATCAAATAGTTACACCCATCAAATAGTTACACCCATCAAATAGTTACACCCATCAAATAGTTACACCCATCAAATAGTTACACCCACCAAATAGTTACACCCATCAAATAGTTACACCCACCAAATAGTTACACCCACCAAATAGTTACACCCACCAAATAGTTACACCCATCAAATAGTTACACCCATCAAATAGTTACACCCATCAAATAGTTACACCCATCAAATAGTTACACCCACCAAATAGTTACACCCACCAAATAGTTACACCCACCAAATAGTTACACCCACCAAATAGTTACACCCATCAAATAGTTACACCCATCAAATAGTTACACCCATCAAATAGTTACACCCATCAAATAGTTACACCCATCAAATAGTTACACCCATCAAATAGTTACACCCACCAAATAGTTACACCCATCAAATAGTTACACCCACCAAATAGTTACACTCACCAAATAGTTACACCCACCAAATAGTTACACCCACCAAATAGTTACACCCATCAAATAGTTACACCCACCAAATAGTTACACCCACCAAATAGTTACACCCACCAAATAGTTACACCCATCAAATAGTTACACCCACCAAATAGTTACACCCATCAAATAGTTACACCCATCAAATAGTTACACCCACCAACCCTTAAGTGTTTACACTGACAATGATCTTATTAGGTTTATGTTCATTGCGATCAACTAACTATAGGTAGCGCCAACGAACATGCCAATAATCTTAACCCCTTAACTTCCTATAACTCGAAAAGAATGAAAGCAATCGGGCTGACGTTTCTATCATTTGGGAAAAGTCCACCAGGAAATAGGTGTGGATATGTACAGCCAGTTTGCTCTAGACTAGCCTTTTGAGTTACATAGAGGTTGGGGATCAATATTATTGTCAAGTTCGTTGGCACTACCTATAATTATCTTTAGATTGTTAGTTAGAGCCCACAAACACCTGTAGCACCCACCCACAACATTGATCTCGCTCTTGCACGCTATCGCTCTCTTTCACTCACTCACTCACTCACCCTCTCTCTCTCACACACACACACACACACACACACACACTCACCCACACACACCCATACTATAATAAGGCCATACAGTACACACACACACACACACACACATATACATATACACACAGCCCGTAGCCTAGTAGGTAGCGCTCTCGTCTCACACACGAGGGGTCGGGGGTTCAATCCCCCGGCCGGGCGGAGACAAATTGGGCTTGTCTCCTTTCATGTGTTAGCCTTAGTTCACCTAGCTGTAAATAGGTACCTGGAATAAGTGGACGACGTTGTGACGTCCCATCTGGGATTGGCAAAAATGGTACAAGGCGAGATGGGTATCATGTGGTTCACCTAAGCTGATGGCTACCTAAGCCTTCGGGCGAGACGGTACCGTCTATAGTGAGAATGGTACCATACAGATCCACCCTAAGCCTTCGTTTCCGATCTCGCCAATTGGCTAAAAATACAGACTACACACACATCCACAGCCATTCCAACGATACATGTAACACCTACACATATAGGAGGCGGGAAATAACGAGCATGCTCACTCCCGCAATACAACTACAACTAGAGTAAGTACATACACACACATACTATAATAAGGACCCACACACACACACATACTATACTAAGGACATACACACACACACACACACACACATACTATAATGAGGACTCACACACACATACTATAATAAGGACACACACACACACACACACACACACATACATACTATAATGAGGACCCACACACACATACTACAATAATGACCCACACACATGTATTATATCTATATTTGATATCCTCCACTGCATAATATTTTATTATTCATGTTATCTGTGTTTAATATATGTATATATTATACAATATATATGTTTTTTTGTTTCTTTCCTAAAGATGCCGTAGTCTCCCTCCAGTGCCTCCGGGTGTTTTGTGTGGATTCATCTTGCTGGTGTTTCTGCACCCTGGTTGGAGACTTTGGCATCTCATATAATGATAATAATAATAATAATAATAATAATAATAATGACACACACACACACATATACTATAATAAGGACACACACACACACACCCACACCCACATACACTATAATAAGGACCCACACACACACACACACAAACACAAACAAACACACACACACACACACACACATACACATACATACATACACACACACACACACACAAACACAAACAAACACACACACACACACACACACACACACACACACATACACACACACACACACACACACACACACACATACACACACACACACACACACACACACACACACACACACACACACCATAATAAGGCCCCATACAGAGGCCCGGATCAACAGTGGACTAACGCTGTTTGATAAAGGCAATCAAAAGTTGGCCCTCTGTTAATTGGTGTTGAGGGGAGATGGGCAATGTATTTGCTTATTATTTTATCTTTTTATTATTGTTTAGTTTCCTCCCTTGACCTCCATCAATCTGTGAAAAACACCCCCTAGACCCCCTTTCAAGATAAATTTGTACTTTTTTCGGTAGAAAAATGTCCCGGCCAAAGGCCAGTTACTCTTAATTTTACAAGCTCGCTAGTGCTCCGCAAGAATATATCGACATCTAAAGGGCACAAAAGGCCTTAATATCTATAAAGAAATGGGGTGCAAAGTCTTAAAATCACCAAACTAATGGGGCCAATCTAATGGGACTAACACTGCTTGATAAAGGCAATGACAAGTTGGGCCTCTGTTAATTGGTGTTAAAACTGCTGCTGCACTGTAGCTGAGAGAGAAAGAGACAGCTACATAGATACACAGACCTCGGGGTCCTTACTAGGCAGTCCGTCCTTACAAACTATTTTGTTTTTGTTTTTCATATCACCCCAGCCCCCTCTAGATAGGGGTCAAGCCTTCCCATGAAAGCGTTTAATGTGTCGCTCGCCACCACTCTCGCTGGTAGTTTATTCCACTCTGTCACCACACTGTAGGTGAAGAACCTCTTTGTGACATCTAGGTTTGCCTTTTTGGTTTTTAATTTCATTCCATTTCCGCGAGTTTGAGTATTATTGTTTAATGTGAATAGCGCATTTATATCAACTTTGTCGAAGCCTTTCAGTATCTTAAAACACTCAATAAGTTGACCCCTTAATCTCTTCTTTTTAAATGAGAACAGGTTCAATCATTGAAGTCTTTCTTCATCTATATTATTAAATCAGTTCGTGTGTCTGTCTGTCTGTGTGTTCTTAATAGGCGGCCGCATTTTTGGACCTGGGGAGCTGAAACTTTGCATGTGGGTGTCAATTGACCTGGGTCAGGTCATAGAGGGGGCGAGGCCACGATCGGAGGTAGTTTCGAGGCCGAAATTGAAAAAAAAAATTGAAAAAAATTGCCGTTTGGGGCAGAAGGAGGCCTCCGATCGAAAAGGTGTATGGAAAGAAAGTTGTTCGCAGCCCTCCAAAATGGGGTTACGGATGAAGTCAGATCCAAAATCGGAGGTCATTTAGCGGCCGAAATCGAGGTCGCCGTTTAATGAGGCACAGGGAGGTCGAGGCCGGTGATTATGGTAGTAGTAGTATTGTGATGATTGTGGTAGTAGTGATTGATGATGGTGATTATGGTAGTAGTAGTATTGTGATGATTGTGGTAGTAGTGATTGATGATGGTGATTATGGTAGTAGTAGTGGTGGTAGATGTTTCATGTGTTCATAAATAAATGGTAGAATTTAAACCCGGGCAACGCCAGGTACCCCTGCTAGTATGGTGTATTTCTTAATGAGGGTATCATCTTCGTCGCTCTACGCTGCACTGACTCGAGTCTTACAATGTCCTTGCTCAGATAAGGTGACCAGAACTGCACACCATATTCAATGTGGGGCCTTATCATACTTTTGAACAGTGGCACTATTACGTTATCATGTTTATATGTACATTTTCGTTTAATAAAGCCCAATGCTCTGTTTGCCTCATTTGCAGCTGCTATACATTGGTCGGAAGTGTTTAGGTTTTCAGATATTAGTACTCCTAGGTCTTTTACTAGCGTTGTGTTTTTTATTTGTTGGCCATTCATTTCGTATTTGTATTTCATATTTCTGCTGCCAACCTGCAGCACCTGACATTTATCGACATCTGCCATTTTTCAGACCACTCTGATATCTTGTTTAAATCAGACTGCAGCTCATTTCTATCTTCTTCGGTCAGGACTGCATTTCCTATCTTTGTATTGTCGGCGAGAGAGAGAGAGAGAGCGAGCGAGAGAATACCGCTAAGAATAAATTGGATGTCTAAGAAAATTCAGTTAATTAAATTGCTGAGAGTTGGGCCACGGACGGATGAGAGACTTGGGGGTAACAAAAAATAAATGTGTGTTACATACAAGTGGGAGGGAAACTGCATCTAAGGTAAAATGTATATTTGTGAGGGTCATACTAAAAATGAGGATAGAAACAAAATATTTACCAATTATAAACTATGTATTCAAGCCAATAAATAAACCACGAGTTGAAAGTAACACTAAAGTTTGGAAAGACACAAAAGCGACATATGGAATTCATGGGAGAAATGTAGATACGAGCGAAAGCAGAAATGTATAAAAAAAGTAACAAGAGGCAGAATTAGGAAACAGGCATTGATGTACGAGTTGATTAAAAAATTTAAGACTTTTCGTGTTATTTAGGTATAGATTTGTTTTCCTGGCGAGCGATAGCGAGCCTGTAATTTAAGAGGAACCGGTGTTCGGTCGGAACATTTTTCTACTGACAAATGTAAACTTTATCATGAAAGGGGGTCTAGGGGGCGAAATTTTAAGCTTGATGGAAGTCTAGGAAACAAACTAAAAACTTCCCCTTAATAACCAACACTTCCGAAGCCCTTTTTTTTACCTTCCATCGGCTGGTGTCCCAAACAACACACACCAAATTGACTGGAAGACTGGCATAATAGTCACCCTATATAAGGGCAAAGGGGAAAGAGGAGTGTGTGGTAACCACCGAGGAATATGTCTTCTAAGCGTAGTAGGGAAGGTATACAGTAGGGTAGTGATTGAGAGAGTGAGAGTGAGAACGGAGAAATGGATAGGCGACGAGCAGGGAGGTTTTAGGAAGGGAAGAGGATGTGTAGATCAGATTTTTACCCTGAATTGTGTTGTGGAGAAGTATCTGGAGAAGAAACAAAAGGTGTATGTTGCCTTTATGGACTTGGAGAAGGCCTATGACAGAGTGGATAGAGAAGGTTTGTGGAAAGTACTAAGAATATACGGAGTAGAGGGCAAGTTGCTGAAAGCAGTGAAGAGCATGTATGAGGGTGCAAAGGCGGCAGTACATGTGGAGAGTGAGCAGAGCGAGTTCTTTGACCTGAATGTTGGTTTGAAACAGGGGTGTGATGTCCCCGTGGTTGTTTACTGTATATATGGATGGAGTCATGAAAGAAATACTATCAAGAGCAGTGGATGTTGGTGTATCGCTGAAAAGGGAGGGAATTGAGCGGAAGCTACCTATACTGCTGTTTGCGGATGATACAGTTCTGATGAGTGATAATGAATGGGAGTTGCAGGGTCTGGTAAATGAGTTTGGAATAGTGTGCGAAAAACGGAATTTGAAGGTAAATACGGGGAAGAGCAAGGTTATGGTCTTCGAAAGGGGTGAAGTCACAGAGTGTGAGGTGAAGCTGAACGGTCAGGCTATGGAGATCGTCAACTCTTTTAAGTATCTGGGCAGTGTGTTGAGTAAAGATGGGACTATGGATGAAGAAGTGCGGGAGAGGGTACAACAGGGGAAGAGGGTTGTAGGAACGCTAAAAGCAGTAACAAGAAATAGGGTGGTCAGTATGGAAGTGAAGAAGTCCTTGCATGACAGTGTGGTAATCCCGACACTGACTTACGGAAGCGAAGCATGGACGTTGGTTGAGAGACTCAGACCAAGAGTGAGAGCAGTGGAAATGAATTACTTAAGAAGTGCGTGCGGAGTTACATGGAGGGATAGACAGACTAATGAGGAAGTAAGAAGGAGGTGTGGTGTGGAGGTAGATGTGCTGGAAAGTGTAAAAAGGAACAACTTGAGATGGTTCGGCCATATGGAACGTATGGAAAGCGAGAGAATGACTAAGAGGGTGTACGAGAGCGAGGTGGAGGGACAGAGAGGGAGAGGTAGACCGAATATGAGGTGGAAGGATGGAGTGAGGAAGTACATGAACGAGGGCGGTGCTGGATGGGGGGAGGGGCGTCGACTGACTGGGGACAGAGGTGCATGGGGGCGGTTCGTTCGTGGCCACCCCTTCGGGGATCACGGCGTCAGGCAATAGATAGATAGACTACTTTTTACCAGCCAAACCAAATCGCTCAGCCCACCACCAACACTTGGTGAACAATCATAGACCACTTTTATTTATATATTTGTATATATTTATTTTTTCTAGTAAGCAAACATTTTAGGTGGATAAATTCGCGTTAGTTCCATTGTACAGTTGCATAATGGTTTTATTAGTCGAATCGTAAACACTTATTTAATTAATAATACATGTTTTATGAATGATAATAGTCAGCACCATGACGAATTTAAAAATACTGGAAACAAAATGTTTGAAATTAGCTTTTGTAAATATCAATGCTTAAACAAGTAGAGTGGTTTAAATATCTAGGAGGATTGATAAGCAGGGAGACAGAAGTGGAAATGGAGGTAAAACAGAGAGCATGTGAAGGAAGTAAAGTTATCGGAGCAATGGGAAGAATGTGGAAGGTGAGAAATTTCGGAATGAAAGCTAAAAGTGCAATGTATCAAGGGATAGTTGTACCAACAGTGATGTATGGACTGAGACATGGGCTCTGAAGGCAAAACAAAGGAAGAAAGCTGGGTATGCTGGAGATAAAATGCTTGAGGAGTATGTGCAGAGTGACTACTGACTCGTAGAGACAGATTGAGGAATGATGAAGAGGTATGTAGGCGAGTGGGATAGCAGGAAGCCTTGTCAGCCAGAGTGGACCGAAGGGTGCTGTGCTGGTATGGACATCTTGAACGAATGGGATATGAAAGGCTTACAAAGAGAGTATATGAGTCAGATACAAGGGGAGGTAGAGGGAGAGGAAGACCTCGGTTGAGATGGAGAGACGGTGTAGTAGAAGCGTACGTTGGAAGGTAGAGGGATGACTGTAGAACAGGCAAGAAAAGTGGCAATGAATAGGAATTAATGGAGAATGCTTTTAAATAGATGAGCGACAATGTGGCCGTTGGGAGAGGGGGTCGGGCGCCAATTGGACTAGAAGCTAGATAATACTCTGCCAATCGCCTTGCCCGTGGAGCCGGTGTATATGAAAAGTCTTGCCTGAATGTAAGGTGGACGAGCATAATATGGTATGGTTCCGCTGCGTGTCTGTCTGCTGAGACCGGAACCTCTCCGGGAGATCTGGGATCAGGGGAGTGCTGGAGGCCCTCAGTGAACCTTGGTCTCTCGGTCTTCTCCTGGGTGACATAGACGTGTGTGATTTTTTGTATTTATATATAATTATATACAGTATATATTTTTGGTTATGTTGTGTTGTGTTGTTCCTGTTCGGGCTCTGTCACGAGTTGGCCACCCCAAGCTATGGGGTATGTGCCTGAGTACATACAGTACATACATACATACATACATACATACATGTACATATATACAAATATCAAACTGAAAGGTAGGGTAATACAAATATGATATCCTTTCACGGGAGATCAAAGCCAAAAAGTCGTTCAACTGCAGTAAATGGGTACCAACATAAAAGCCTGTCTGTAGAGGTAAGAGTGAATGAGTGTCCACGATAAAAGCTCAATTTAGCATATTAGACAGAATATTTGGGTACGAGCCAATATCACCCCTTGTTTATCAGAATGCGTTTTTGACAGCTTATTCAAGCTATAAATAGACGATTTATATACAACTTAGGCAGGATCTACGGGAATTATAAGGGTTAAGTGTATCCCAATTAACCCACAGACTTACATATATCCATAATTATGTTAATATAATCGACTAATAAGAGTCAGAAAACTAAAAATCAATGAGTCATCGTATCTTGAATGAGTAAATACACCCAACCAGCATATATTGATAGAAAAGACATTGGGAAGACACAAGAAAGAATGATGCCGGATAATCAGCTAACAGAATTATAGAAATTATTGATAAGACGAGGTGAATAATCAGACTGGGAGATAGGTCTCGTAAATATGTCAGAGAGAGAGAGAGAGAGTGTGCGGGAGGGAGACAGAGTGAGTTTCACAGAGTTACACAGATACTCTGGCCACATAGATCTTGTGGTCCCTACTAGGTGGTCCGGCCTTAATACTACTAGACAAGGACAGTATACAGTATATTAGAAGAATAAGACAGCAAAGTAAAAGGAGAGAAAGCGAGAGAAAAGTCGAGGCAGACCGAAAACCAATGAACGAAATTAGATCAGTATATTGGTTGGGTACGAGATAGAAGGGATGGAAGTTAAATAGAATGGAAATGGTTCTTGGACAATTTTCCTTCAGCAATTTTTGTCTTTAGTAGACTTTATATTTGACGTGAACTATTGTGTAATAGTAGCAAAGAATATGGTCTCATTACGAGATTCATGTATAGCTTTTCCAATAACTTTACCTTGAAACACTGTCGATTGTAGTCATAAATAATTATTTCCCTTCCTAGTGCCGTTTATGGATGAAGTAACCTAAACAAATGACGTTTGAAGCATTTGAAGCAGAATTTGAAAATCTCAAATCCTTCACACTGTGTTTGTGGGTTCGTTGCCCTCTCTCCCAAATAAGGGATTGGAGTTCTCGAAAAGGGGCTCCAATTACTACGCTATTCTTATCATACATTGTGTTGGCTTAATAATCCAGCAGGGTTGATAGCTTCTGAAGTCCTATTTTACCTTAAGACTATGACATCAAAGTGTACAGACAGTCGTGGTCAGCAAGGGACTGAGGGTTCTCGAAAAGGGGCTCAAGTCCTGAAAATGCACAGTACGTGACTTGCAGTGTGCTGGCTTAGTAGTTCAGAAGGGTTGATAGCCTCTGAAGTCCTATTTTAAATAACTATTAATCGTGGTCAGAAATTGTTGGGACAGTTTTTGGAAGTACAATCGAGGTTAATAAGTGTTGTCAGATATTTCATAAAGTTTCGGACATTGACTAATACTCTGAGGGATAAGCACTTTTCCCAGTAACTATAAAGATGCCAATAACACTTGTTGAGCGAAAACCACTGGAATCTATGACAACACTTAATACCCCCGATCGTACAATTACACATACATTGGCTAACTATTTTGATAAACTGCTTGAGCCACTAAAATCATATTACTGGGATTCACTAGTAAACGCTCTGTATGTACACCCATCCATAAAAGAAAGGTACCCCCCTGATCAAGAGATCTGAAGCCTCATGCTACTTAGTTGTGGTAACACTGGCCCTGAACCATCGACGTCATGACAGTGGGTGGTGATTGTGGGAGGGAGTAGGGAGCTGATCTGAACGAAGCAATGCTCCACTTTGCATTGAAAAATCGTTTTGCTACTTCTCTATCTCTCTCCTTCGGAAATGACGTCCTTCCTAGAATCTTTGAAGCATTTTTAAAAATAAATCTGACATAAGACGTCCATATGAAATTGGCATACCCCAAGGATATCACTATTCGAAAGAAAAAAACGCCAAATTGGTATTATTGAAAATTATGTAGGATTCAGATGGGATATGTCTATTAGAAAACTGAATGTAATTAGTTTATAGAAAGATAGACAGACATATAGATAGATGTAGATATATAGATATATATGTGGATATGAGAGAGATAATTGGCAAAACGATTTTCAATGCGAAGTGAAGCATTGCTTCGTTCAAATCAGCTCCCTAGTCCCTCCCACAATCCACAGTCACCACCCACGTACACTACGTGCCGTCGATGGTTCAGTGCCAGTGTTACCACAACTAAATAGCATGAGGCTTCAGATCTCTCTGTCAGGGGGGTACCTTTCTTTTATGGATGGGTGTATGTATGTATGTATGTATGTATGTATGTACTCTCGCACATACCCTAACGATCTTATATTATCATTAGGGGGTGTTCAAGTATTCATAACCACAACTGTACACTTAACGACATAAACCCGAGCCCAATATGAACTCTCGAGATGCAAAATAAACCTCCGAAGTGTAAACAATAGGTAAACACATTAATGAGAAGATTCGATTCTGTTCGGGATAGGTATGAAACCATAGGCCCAAACTGATGTCGTTGAGTGTACGTAATACCGGAAATTCAGGCTATGTTCCTAATTTCCGAAGATGCAATGCGTGTATGCTTATTACGGTTAGTGATTGTACATTGAGTCAACTTAGTATAGGCTTACTCCTATGCCATCGTCTCTAGCCTACTCCTAATTATCCGTGGACTTACCTATGTTTAATTATGAAAATATATTTCTGGAAACGAATTTGACAATATAATTGTCTATACATCAACTACAGTCAGTCAGTCAGTCAGTAGCCAAACCCACACTCCCTTAAAGGGGTTGAGGATCAGCAAGAAAAGACTTGCTGATCCCTTAGTAAGAGTAAATTCTGGAGGTGGAATTCCCAGTCCCAACCCCCTGGGGCTATCTGCGCCACAAATGTGACGGGCGATGGGGTCACCACATCCCTACGTCATCAACTACAAAACCATATATAATATTTATTGAAGAGGAAGTTCTATCCAAAATCAATCCAAATAGTTATAATTGCATAAAGATTAAAACATCAGGGGTCCAAGAATTCCTCAGAGCTGGCTACAGACTATGGCGTCCGAGTGTACATGATATTCCCCAGTAAGATAGAATAAGCTTATAATCACCTGGACTGGCCTTAACCCTTACAGTGTACAGTCTATGACAGAACTGCTGTCATGGCCTGAGGCAATGTGTTAGTTCACTTATCTTTTAATAGATGGCCCTTTAATCGCTTCTAATAAAAGGGGGCGGGGTTAATATAGAGGTTGGAAGGAAGAGTCAAACGTGTGTGTGTGTGTGTTTGGGTTATAGAACAGCACGCATAATAAGTTTATGTTAACATAACACACAGGCTATATTATGAGATTAGCTCATGCTGGATCACAAATAAGTAACACACATCAGGTGTTGCGTTATTTATGGAATTTAATATACAGACAATCAAGTTTATATCCTTCGAACTTCCCATTCCCCCCTCCTTCCCCTCTCCCTTTCACCCCAACTCTCCTTCTTCACCCGCTTCCTCTCCCCTCCCTCCCTCCCACCTCTCTCTCTCTCTCTCTCTCTCTCATTCTCTCTCTCTCATTCTCTCTCTCTCTCTCTCTCTCTCTCTCTCTCTCTCTCTCTCTCTCTCTCTCTCTCTCTCTCAAGGACATAAAAGATACCTTCTAAAATACGCAGAATAATACTATGCGATTGTTTTGAATTTACATATACATAATCTATTTTGTATTAATTTCACCACACCACCAAACGCCTCCAATGAAATTAATGAAAGCATGTATGTAATCCACCGGGATTCGAACCTGGGTTATCACACACAGATTTTTAGACACCTTAACCATTACACCACCAAGGCGGTTAAAGGTTTATGCACACGCCTACGACTTATGAAATAAATAATAAATGTTAGGAATGACAAAAGTAACACATATATATTGATTAGGAATAGGATAACTAGCGAGGCAGCGAACAACACCTATTACTCGCTGCCTCGCTAGATATCCTATTCCTAATTAAGCTACGATTCCCGAAGAACACGTCTATATTTGTTTATATATATATTAAGTGTAACAATAACACTTAGGATTTACGTTATTTGTGTTGGCTTAAGGAATAAGTTGGATAATACACATACTTGTGACCTCCACAATTTGTAATGTTTGAGGAGACGGCGCTTCAACCTCTCTCCTCTGTCCATCACATTCAAGCACCAACCCACCCACACCAACACTAACACAGGATACAAAACAGACACACACACACTCACACCCAATAACATAAAACGCACATCACACACATGATCACATACAACGTAATGGGCACAAATCACTCACACATGATAACATAAAACACACACACACATACACACACACACACACACACACAAGCGCACACACACACACTGGTCCAGGCAAACTAGAACAGGTATTAGCATTATTGAGGAGATGCTGCTGTCTTCAGTGCGTGTCATGGCCATCCTGAGCCTTACGACGTATACAGACTAATAACACACATAACAAAGCCACTATAACAACTTCGTCTCTCTCCAACACCCCTTCTCCCCTCTCTACACTCTTCCGAAAATAGGAAAAGTAGAAAGTAGCTACGAGGTGCTGTTGTGAAGGCTTATCCTTCAATACCTTCACCTGACCTGACCCCATCCGGGGTTTAGCTGGTCCACAAGGGTGTGTGACATGAACCCAATAGAGAATTTGTGGGCCATCATGTCATGGAGTGGAATGTGGTTCAGGTTAGGATTGGAAAGGGCGGGAGGAGTGGGAACGGGGGGCAGCGGGGGGGGGGGGGGGGGGGGGGGGGATCCGTCCCCGCCCAATATAAGTTGGATTTTTTTTAAATCAGCTCCAACGAGAATACAGGAGGTAGTTGATGCAGCTTGTGGGTGGAGATCATATTGATTTCATAAATATAAATTGTAAATGTTTACATTTAAGATCCCTTTATATGTATTATATAATGTGTATGTGTTTCCAATGTTCACCGTAACATAATGATGCTGAAATAATACATATTAAATTAAATTCAAGGTAACATACACAGAGCTATAGTATACTTTTAATTATGTTTGGACGATAATTTAAACAATACGAAGTAAAAATATAAAAGCCTAAACAATTTACAGTATATCAACTTTAAAACAACATAACAAGATTGCTTGGATAATCGTTAATTGTTCAATTTGATGACTTACTTTATAGTAAATCATTACAATGGGTAACGCCGAACTGTTTACTGATAATGGGAAGCCACAGTAATTAAGCTAGTAATTAAGAATCCACTGAGAAAAGTATAATGCAATAATCATAGCGTGTCATATTACATGTTAAGGTAATATGTAATATGACATGTTAAGGTAGGCGGATGCCCAACCCCGAAAGGGGTTGAAATAGGGGAGCTATCCCCCCCCCGCCAAAGGCGGCTTTCTAGGGCCTTTCCTAGCTGATGCTGAGAGGATTGGGTTCTAGTCATGTGGTGATGGGCTGGTCTATCAGAGTGAGAACTGAGCGATCTCTGCCATACCCATAGCTTACTCTGACTGTTCCTTTTACTTATATATTTTCTAGATCTCTTCCGTGGATTGACCTCCCAATCTACCAAGATTGGAAGCCAAAGCGTCACATTTTTCCTTTGCCCCTCAACTTTCTCTTCATAATTGCTGAGGGGCACAGGGCCCTGGGTGGGTCTTTGGTTTCCCGGGCGTTTCCGCACCCTCCTTAGCTCCCCGCCATGGAGTGGCTTCAGTCACCCAGGCTTTATTGTGGTCGGCAGGGAGGGTTCTGTGGGGGCGCTCGGTTATGGCCTTGGCCTTGGGGCTGTTCGGCCAGGCAGCTTGGGGAACAGCAACAACAACAACAACATGTTAAGGTAGATTATGAATTGGTCAACCACAGTGCTGTGAATAGTGGTATGGAAGAAAACAAATTTTTACTCTAATAATAAAATTTGTTTGTATTACAAAAAAAACACGTTTCGGCTCATCTAAAGTGTTTTCTCTAACTGGGCCGATATTATCTTGTCTTTATGATATATATATATTTGGTTATAATTTGGTAAAAGCTAGATTACAATGTGATCCAACTTGTCTTGATGCGTGGATTGTAACATCCCGTTTCAATTACTTATATATTTATACGATTGTTTACGCTAACCAGGACGCCAAGGTTGGCAACTTTGAGTGTTTTGCAACGGAGCATACTGATCATATTTATTTTCTATAACACATTGTATAAGGTAAATAATAGAATACAAGTTAATAATTGAGAATCAGTAGAGGTAAATAGAACAGTATTATTAAAACACCAAAGATATTTTTATGGACAGCTTTGAACACGACGATGAGGTAAATTATATATTCGGTTAGGACAGAGAAGGGGGAGAGAAAAAGAGAGAAGGGGGGAGATAGGGGAAGGCAGCAGAGAGAAGGGGAGGAGGGGGGAATGGGAAGTTCGAAGGATAGAAACTTGATTTGTCTGTATATTAAATTCCATAAATAACGCAACACCTGATGTGTGTTACTTATTTGTGATCCGGCATGGGCTAGTCTAATAATATAGCCTGTGTGTTATGTTAAAATAAAGTTATTCTGAGTGCTGTTCTAGAACACACACACACACACACACACACGTTTGACTCCTCCTCCTTCCAACCTCTATACTAACCCCGCCCCCTTTTATTAGAAGCGATTAAAGGGCCATCTATTAAAAGATAAGTGAACTAACACATTGCCTCAGGCCATGACAAGTTCTGTCGTAGACTGTACATGATATTCCCCAGTAAGATAGAATAAGCTTATAATCACCTGGATTGGCCTTAACCCTTACAGTGTTTGAAAACGTACTTAGCCATATTATTTTGGCTACCCCTAGACGATTTTCCTAAACTTAGGAAGGATATGTGGGACTATATGTGTCAATATTCTAGGTGTATCTTTTTCATCTGACCTTTCTTGGAAAGATCATATTGTTACCACTCTTGCTAATACAGCTTCCCATAAGTTAGGTGTCCTTAACCCTCTCCGACATATGACGCAACTTTGAGCCTATTGGGGATACTTTAAAGCCTTTGTTACCATCAGGGGTATTTAGAAACCATTAGTTTAGTTACTTCAACCTCTGCAGTTGTCTTTCAGTTAGCTATGGGCAGAACAGTAATTTTGGAGAGGTAATTATAAGAGTGAGAGAACTCTATTTCTTATTGCTAATCTGGCAACCTCTGCGACACAAATGCGTGAAAGGGTTAACTGTCTCCGTGGGCTGTTCACCTCCGCACAGCTTCTTGCTCTGAATCGGGGCACAATGCGCCCCTGTATTGAGTATTGTTCGCATGTGTGGGGAGGTTCCACCAATACCGCACCTCTCGAACATGTAGAGTAAAAAGCATTTCGCCTCATCAACTCACTTCCTCTTACTAGTTCCCTACAATCTCTTTCTACACGCCGCACTGTTGCAGATCTTTCACTCTTCTATTGATATTACAACAATCAGTGTTCTTCAGAGCTCTCTTAGGGTATACCTCCGCATTTGCGGCAAGTGTGTGGCACCCGCTTTTCAACACAGTCCCACTCCTATTCTGTCCAGCTCTCTAACCCAAGATATGTCATTTTGACCCTTTTGAATTTGGCTCTCTGTCACTTTGTTGCCTTTTGGGGGAAACACTAGTACAGGCACCCTGCCTTTTGTCTCCTTCATACACATATAAACAAAAATTAGGATAATTTTTACGCTCGGATTTTTCGAGATCCTTCCTAAACTGCATAAAATCATACAACGGTTGCCAAAATATATTGCTAAATGGTGTCATAATCCTCCGAGTGTAATTCCACCCACCTCACAAGCTCACCAGTCACCTACCTCCACAAATCACTTGATACTTCGAGAGCAAGGAAATGTCTGGGGTATTAGGTGGTGAGAGAGAGAGAGAGAGAGAGAGAGAGAGAGAGCAGCAATCTCTCTGCCACCAGCACTCCATCATAATAATCTCTCTCTGGTTCAGGACAGCTCATTTTCCCTCTCCACTCACGAAGCCCTAATTTCCCTCTTGGTGCGGGTAATGATCTTAAGGAGGCTGGGCTGGTTTTTGTGGCCCCCTTCTCCCTCGTGTTTAGCTCCATTGTTTTGTTGTATTTTAAAACTTTCAACCCATTAGTTTGGCGATTTTAAGAATTTACGCCCCATTTCTTTGTCAACATTAAGACCTTTACTGCCATTTAGTTGTCGATTTTTTCCTGGTGAGCGATAGAGTGTCTGTAATTTTAAGAGTAACTGGCCTTTGGCCGTGACATTTTCCTACCAAAATAATTTACACATTTATCTTGAAAGAGGGTCTAGGGGGTGTTTTTGGCAGGTTGATGGAGGTGTAGGGAGGAAACTAAAAAACTAATAAATATATAAAACAATAAGCAAATAATTATATACGCCCATCTCCCGTTAATCTCTCTGTTTTCCTCACCTTTTCACTATCACTCTAAACCTCTATTGTTGTGCATTCATGTGTTCATTTATTTAACTATACACATTTTAAATTGTTAAGCTTGATGGAGGTCTAGGGAGGAAAGTACAAACAATTATAATAAAATATATACATAAGCAACTATATACGCCAATCCCCCTTAACATCTCTGTTCACATCATTATTTCCTCTCTGCAATCGTCGCCCTCTGACCTCTCCATCAAATAATACTAGAACACTTGTTTTGTTTCCCCCGCCTGTCTGCAACCTTCTAACCCTTCCATATGCCCCATTTTGAAACATGCACCGACAAGATTTAAGGGGAGGTTTTCAGTTTGTTCCCTAGACCTCCATCAGGCTTTGAATTACACCCTTTGACCCCCTTTCAAGATAAATTAGTACATTTTTCGGTAGAAAAGATGTCCCGGCCGAAGGCGGATTCCTCCTAAATTACAGGCTCGCTACCGCTCGCCAGGAAAAAAATGAATCCTAAATGACACAAAGAGTCTTAATATTCACAGAAATGGAGCGAAAGTTCGTAAAAGCGCCAGACTAATGGGCGAACGTCATAAATCTCGAAAGCAATGGGGCTAAGCATGAGGGAGAAACAAATCCCTTGAGTGTAAATCTCCCCTAAATGAGAGTTTGGTTGATTATTGTCACTCTCTGTAATATTTGGCAGTGAGAATATGGGATGTGCTGTGAGTGAGCTGTGTCGATGATGGAGACAGGGAAGGGTTGATACCATCAAAGTTTGGATGCAGTATTGTTCTGTGATGGGAATATGGGGAAGATGGAATAAGACTTGGTGACGTATTGCATGTTGCATAAGGGGGAGTTGAGGTAGATTCTATAAAAAAAAATATATATATAATTATATATATATACCGGTATATATATACAGTATACATATATATATATATATACAGATTAACTGACGATTATATGCACGAACAAGAATATAAAGAGATATATCAAACTCCACCTTGGATGATTCAGGTGCTATTCCTCCCTCTCCGCCCTCCTCTCTCTTACTTATGCCTAATATCCTAATCTCTTCTAAAGATGTACTTTCTACCCTCTCTGGGCTTAACACTAACAAGGCGTACGGTCCGGACGGTGTTCCTCCTGTTGTTCTCAAAAACTGTGCTTCCGTGCTCTGTCTCTGTTTATCCTCTAACGTCTTCCCTTCATGCTGGAAGTTTGCTCACATTCAACCTGTCCCAAAGAAGGGTGACCGCTCTCAACCCTCCAACTATCGTCCAATTGCTCTCATCTCTTGTCTTTCTAAAGTTTTTGAAACTATTCTTGCTTCCAAATTTCTTAAGCATTTCTCTTCTCATAATCTGCTCTCAGATCGCCAGTATGGCTTCCTTAAGGGTCGCTCAACTGGTGATCTTCTTTCATATCTTATTTACTCTTGGTCATCCAACTTTCGGGACTTCGGTGAGACTTTTTCTATTGCACTAGACATATCGAAAGCCTTCTATAGAGTCTGGCATAAATCTTTAATTTCTAAACTACCCTCCTTTGGTTTCTATCCCTCCATCTGTGCCTTTGTCTCTAATTTCCTTTCCGGCCGTTCCATAGCCGCGGTTGTGGACGGCCATCGTTCACTTCCTCACCCTATAAACTCCGGTGTTCCTCAGGGCTCTGTCCTATCTCCTATTCTCTTTCTAATTTTTATAAAAGGTCTCCTTTACTGTACCTTAATTCCCATCCAATCATACGCAGACGACTCAATCTTACACTACTCCATTAGTTTTTCAGAACGCCCCAGCCAGTAATCCCTCAACGACAAACGTAATGAAGCCATAGAACTCTTAAATTCTGATCTAAATACTATTTCCAATTGGGGTAGAGAAAACCTTGTTAACTTTAATGCTTCCAAAACCCAATTTCTCCATCTATCTACCAATACAACTTGTTCCCACTGTAAGTAAGGAGACAATCTATTTAACCTTGCCATATCTCGGTCAATTATCAAATCATATTCAGAAAACTCTAAAAGATCATTTCTTAAAATGTTATCCTCAAATCAACTTTCAATTTGTACATGTAAATTCATTCAAAATTAGCTCATTCTTTCATTTTAAAGACCGCATGCCGTCTGATCTGTGCTCATCTATCTATCTATCTATCTATATGCTCAGGCCCAATCCCCATTTTGTGGGTAGCCGACTCAAGACAGAGCAAGAACAGGGAAAACACAAAAACAACATAAAACAACGAATAAACACAGATAAAAAACACGAATTCACACACATCTAGGTCACCCAGGAGAAGACCCAGAGACCAGTGCCACCAAGGTCGCTCAAGCACTACCCCGGCCCCTGACCACCCGGAAAGGTTCCGATCTCGGCAGGTAGACATGCAGCGGAGCCAAAGCCACAAGCCCTCCCACCACACTTCCAGGCGCACCCTTCATATTAATCGTCTCCCCGGGCCAGGCGCCTGATGGACTATTATCTAGTCCAACTTGCGCCCGACCCCTTACTCCAAATGACCACGTGTTCACTCAATTATTCACAAGCATTCTCCATTCACTCCTGTCCACCACCACTTCCCCTGCCTGATCTATAGTCATTCCTCTATCATCCAAAGCTTTTCTTACACAGTCTCTCCATCTCAATGAGGGTCTTCCTGCCCTTCTATCTCCACTTGTACCTGACTCACATATTCTCTTTGTAAGCCTTTCATCTCCCATTCGTTCAACATGACCATACCAGCTCAGCACCCTTCTGTCCACTCTGGCTGCAAATGTTCCTGCTGCCCCACTCTCCTACGTATCTCTTCATTCCTCAATCCGTCTCTACGAGTAACTCCACACATACTCCTCAAGCAGCTCATCTCCATCACATCCAGCTTTCTTTTCTCCTTTTTCTTCAGAGCCCATGTCTCAGCCCCATACATCACTGTTGGCACAACAATTCCTTGATAAATATACATGCCCGAGTTGCCAAGCTGGGTATTTGGGGAGCACTTTCCGTGCCTTCAAAATTAGAACCGACGAGCACCTACTGTAGGTCAGTCGAGCAGAACAGGTCGTAGGCTGCAGTCGCCTCCTCACTCTGCAGTAAGGGAAAACGCAGAGTTGTGTAAAGTTAGATTAAAAAAATAAAATTTTGAAATTATAGACTCTTGCCAGAGCAATAACTTGAGAATACCTGAATCCCTCTATATAAAAGTAAATAAGCCCCAATTAAATAACATGTTGTCTGCTACCCCCCTCTCTCTTGTGTAGTTATGTAATCAGAATGTAGAGCTTGCATTGCTTTCGTCATTTAATTCGTACTTGTATTACAAAACTCCAAATTAAATATAATTATATCCACTTCCCTTTATATTATGTATAAGATTGTGTTTTAAACATATTAGCAATTTCAAAGCAATTTATTTTAAGTGTTTAATTTTACTTTATAGACCACTGATGATGGCGTAGTGTTTTATGCCGAAATGTTTGGATCCACTATAATGAAAATAAAGATGATGTTCGCTGCCTCGCTGGTAATTCTTTTCCTACTTAAACTACGGTTCCCGAGGAACACACCTATATGTGATAAGGGATAGTCCTGCGGGCTTTTTTTACGGGTAGATAAATGGAGGCATTGGGTTTTGGAAGCATTGAAAGTGACAAGATTTTCTCTGCCCTAAATAAAAATGGTTGATAGGTCAAAGGTGATTGCTCATTTATTCATTTTTTTATTCGTTTATTAGTTTCCTCCCTAGACCTCCAATAAGCTTAAAACACACCTGGCCAAGACCTTCCTTCAAGATATATTTATACATTTTTCAATAGAAAAATGTTCCTGCCGAAGGCCAGTTTCTCTTAAATGACAAGCTAGCCGTCGCACGCCAGGAAAAAATCGTTACCAAAATTACACAAAAAGTCTTAATATTGACAAAGAAATTGGTTGAAAGGTCATAAAATTGCCAATATTAATGGGCCGAATGTCTTAAAATATAAAAACCAATGGGGCTAAACATGAGGAAGAAGTTGGGGGTGGGGGGGTTGGTTGGAAAACGACCATTATCCTCTTAAAAGCAGAAAATGAGATGCATAAACATTGGACTTCTGGTTGTGAGCCTTTTGACTGTATTTTCCAAGATAATAATACTGAAACTCGCTCGCCTGCATAATTCACCCAACTCGACTGCTGACCTTTAGTTTTCCAGCTCTATATTATTTCTCTCTCTTATTATCACTACTCTATTGCTGATTAACCGACTCCAGCTGCTACGGTATAGAGATTTGGCTATTGTGGCCTTTCATTCACTTCTATTACCTACGCCAGCGAAGTTGGAGGAGATTATGTTTTTACCTCCGCTTGTCCAAACGTTTGCCTGTAAACAAGATATCTCAAAAAGTTATGCACCGATGTTAACGATATTTGGTGGGTCGATAGGCTATACGCCAAGGAAGATGTGATACAAGTTAAGAGACGATCGGTAAAACACATACCTCCACCAGCGTATACAGAGATATGCATTCTTCAGAGTGCCCCTCTGGTTGTTCCTCAGTTTCTTATATCTTCGTTGGAGCCTCTTTCTTATTTCATTCATCCATTTATACTGATCTTCGAGATTTACTTCAGTTTCTGTTTACTATGATTTTCTGATTCTATTTTCCGCTGTTAACTGCTATCTGCTTCAGCCATCTCGTTCTCTCTCTCTCTCTCTCTCTCTCTCTCTCTCTCTCTCTCTCTCTCTCTCTCTCTCTCTCTCTCTCTCTCTCTCTCTCTCTGTCTCTCATCCAAAAAACCGTGCTCTTTTAAAGCCCGGTAAAGCCTTGGTGGTAATGGTGGGTTTAGTGGGCAATCCTCAAATGGGGGTGATCCCTCTATACTGTAGGGGATAGATAGATACTTAAACTGGGGGTGATCCCTCTATACTGTAGGGGATAGATAGATACTTAAACTGGGGGTGATCCCTCTATACTGTAGGGGATAGATAGATACTTAAACTGGGGGTGATCCCTCTATACTGTAGTGGATAGATAGATACCTTAAACTGGGGGTGATCCCTCTATACTGTAGGGGATAGATAGATACTTAAACTCTTAAATGGGGGTGATCCCTCTATACTGTAGGGGATAGATAGATACTTAAACTCTTAAATTCTGATCTAAATACTATTTCCAATTGGGGCAGAGAAAACCTTGTTAACTTTAATGCTTCCAAAACCCAATTTCTCCATCTATCTACCCGTCAGGATCTCCCAGCGGACTATCCCTTATTCTTCAACAATACAAAAATCAACCCTTCATCTTCTCTCAATATTCTTGGTGTCTCTTTTTCTTCTGCTCTCATTTGGAAGGACCATATTACCAGTCTTGCTAAGGCAGCCTCCCAGAAGCTGGGTGTGCTCAACCGCCTTAGGGGGTTCTTTTCCCCTGCACAGCTTCTTGCTCTGTACAGGGGCATAGTGCGCCCTTGTATTGAGTATTGTTCACATGTGTGGGGAGGTTCCTCTCACACCGCTCTCCTAGACAAAGTTGAAAGGAAGGCCTTTCGTATCATTAACTCCCGTCCACTCACCAACTCTCTGCAATCTCTCTCTCTCCGCCGCAATGTTGCATCTCTCTCGCTATTCTATCGCTACTATAATAATCAGTGTTCCTCAGAGCTATCCCAGTGCATACCACCTCCTTTACGTAGGGCACGTGGTACCCGTCTTGCAACTCAATCCCACCCCTACTCTGTGCAACTCTCCAACCCAAGAGTGAAACGTTACTCTCAAACTTTCTTCTACTCAACATCTGAGCTCTGGAACTCTCTCCCAGAATCAGTCTTTCCCTCTTCCTATGACTTAAATTGCTTCAAACTCCGTGTGTCCAGGCATTTTGGCTCGAACGTCCCTTGATTTTGGCCCTGTCACTCTTTCAACTATGGGGGAGGCACTCGCTATAGGCAGTTATGCCTTTTGCCTCCCTCAATCACATAGAAAAAACAAAAAAAAAACAAAAAAAAAACGATAGAACGGTTGATAGACTGATACATCCCATATTTATGTAGCCAAATCCCCCCCACCTCCCCTCCACACACACACACATGTACCCCCAACACATATACACCTCCCCAACACTCACACACACACACATCCACCCTCACACATACACACACCAACACACACACATACACCACTCGCAAAACACACACACATACAACATCCCCTCAACACCCACAACCACACACACCCACCCTCACACACACACAAACACCAACACACACACACACACATCCCTCGGAAAACACACACATATACAGCCCCACAAATACACACACAAACACCAAAACACACACATACAACCCTCGGCCCCCCCCCCCCCCACACACACACGCCTAGTATTCCCGCCACTTTCAACACCTGCCCTAACAAATCCCGGGGTAATTATTATCATGAACTAACTTGTTTACATTGCCTAATGATGCAATAACTGTTGTGTATGAGTGTGTGTGTGGGTGTGAGTGTGTGTGGGTGGGTGTGTATGTGTGTGTGTGTATGTGTGTACAAATTAAAAATAATAAACGGCATATTGATAATTGCAGCCGTTCGCTGGAGATGTACAGAGGAACACTTTGTAGCTTAACTCTAACATATATTATCTTATAGTTAGGTCCGATGCAAGAGGTTGCATAAGAGCTCTTTGCTATGATTCATTTAATTATGTGTGTGTTGTTTCATAGGAACTTTTTCTTGAGTTTGATATTACAATGACCCTACACTCTGTTCATCCTAACCTGGCGAGATATTGTCATAACCCAATATTGACTACTGAACTTAAAGTTGATCTTTATTGATGGTAATTTATTCTAACGTCAATTATGAACAAATAATTATTAACAGTGGTATACATTTGATACTTTTTAATTGTGCAAATATATACCTACCACTTCCGAGAACCACAACCTGGGTTATGGCAAACATTACAATCAGAATTCTCACCACAACCACCACAAAATATAGCACAAAGGTCACTACATGAACCACAAGCATAGTCACAAACAAACCCTCACCACTCACCACACACATAGTCACAAACAAACCCTCACCACACACATAGTCACAAACAAACCCTCACCACTCACCACACACATCATAACAACGATCACAGACACAACCATTCCCTCTAAACAAACCCTCACCTCTCACCACACACATAGTCACAAACAAACCCTCACCACTCACCACACACATAGTCACAAACAAACCCTCACCACTCACCACACACATAGTCACAAACAAACCCTCACCACTCACCACACACATAGTCACAAACAAACCCTCACCACTCACCACACACATCATAACAACGATCACAGACACAACCATTCCCTCTAAACAAACCCTCACCACTCACCACACACATAGTCACAAACAAACCCTCACCACTCACCACACACTTAGTCACAAACAAACCCTCACCACTCACCACACACATAGTCACAAACAAACCCTCACCACTCACCACACACTTAGTCACAAACAAACCCTCACCACTCACCACACACATAGTCACAAACAAACCCTCACCACTCACCACACACATCATAACAACGATCACAGACACAACCATTCCCTCTAAACAAACCCTCACCACTCACCACACACATAGTCACAAACAAACCCTCACCACTCACCACACTCATAGTCACAAACAAACCCTCACCACTCACCACACACATCATAACAACGATCACAGACACAACCATTCCCTCTAAACAAACCCTCACCACTCACCACACACAATAGTCACAAACAAACCCTCACCACTAACCACACACATAGTCACAAACAAACCCTCACCACTCACCACACACATAGTCACAAACAAACCCTCACCACTCACCACACACATCATAACAACGATCCCAGACACAACCATTCCCTCTAAACAAACCCTCACCACTCACCACACACATAGTCACAAACAAACCCTCACCACTCACCACACACATCATAACAACGATCACAGACACAACCATTCCCTCTAAACAAACCCTCACCACTCACCACACACATAGTCACAAACAAACCCTCACCACTCACCACACACATCATAACAACGATCCCAGACACAAACATTCCCCCTAAACAAACCCTCACCACTCACCACACACATAGTCACAAACAAACCCTCACCACTCACCACACACATCATAACAACGATCACAGACACAACCATTCCTTCTAAACAAACCCTCACCACTCACCACACACATAGTCACAAACAAACCCTCACCACTCACCACACACATCATAACAACGATCACAGAGACAACCATTCTCTCTAAACAAACCCTCACCACTCACCACACACATAGTCACAAACAAACCCTCACCACTCACCACACACATAGTCACAAACAAACCCTCACCACTCACCACACACATAGTCACAAACAAACCCTCACCACTCACCACACACATCATAACAACGATCACAGACACAACCATTCCCTCTAAACAAACCCTCACCAGTCACCACAAGCATAGTCACAAACAAACCCTCACCACTCACATCATAACAACGATCCCAGACACAACCATTCCCTCTAAACAAACCCTCACCACTCACCACACACATAGTCACAAACAAACCCTCACCACTCACCACACACATCATAACAACGATCACAGACACAACCATTCCTTCTAAACAAACCCTCAAAACTCACCACACACATAGTCACAAACAAACCCTCACCACTCACCACACACATCATAACAACGATCACAGACACAACCATTCCCTCTAAACAAACCCTCACCACTCACCACACACATAGTCACAAACAAACCCTCACCACTCACCACACACATAGTCACAAACAAACCCTCACCACTCACCACACACATCATAACAACGATCACAGACACAACCATTCCCTCTAAACAAACCCTCACCAGTCACCACAAGCATAGTCACAAACAAACCCTCACCACTCACCACACACATCATAACAACGATCCCAGACACAACCATTCCCTCTAAACAAACCCTCACCAGTCACCACAAGCATAGTCACAAACAAACCCTCACCACTCACCACACACATCATAACAACGATCCCAGACACAACCATTCCCTCTAAACAAACCCTCACCACTCACCACACACATAGTCACAGACAAACCCTCACCACTCACCACACACATCATAACAACGATCACAGACACAACCATTCCCTCTAAACAAACCCTTACCACTCACCACACACATAGTCACAAACAAACCCTCACCACTCACCACACACATCATAACAACGATCCCAGACACAACCATTCCCTCTAAACAAACCCTCACCACTCACCACACACATAGTCACAAACAAACCCTCACCACTCACCACACACATCATAACAACGATCACAGACACAACCATTCCCTCTAAACAAACCCTCACCACTCACCACACACAGTCACAAACAAACCCTCACCACTCACCACACACATAGTCACAAACAAACCCTCACCACTCACCACACACATCATAACAACGATCACAGACACAACCATTCCCTCTAAACAAACCCTCACCACACACATAGTCACAAACAAACCCTCACCACTCACCACACACATAGTCACAAACAAACCCTCACCACTCACCACACACATCATAACAACGATCACAGACACAACCATTCCCTCTAAACAAACCCTCACCACTCACCACACACATAGTCACAAACAAACCCTCACCACTCACCACACACATCATAACAACGATCACAGACACAACCATTCCCTCTAAACAAACCCTCACCACTCACCACACACATAGTCACAAACAAACCCTCACCACTCACCACACACATAGTCACAAACAAACCCTCACCACTCACCACACACATAGTCACAAACAAACCCTCACCACTCACCACACACATAGTCACAAACAAACCCTCACCACTCACCACACACATCATAACAACGTTCACAGACACAACCATTCCCTCTAAACAAGCAGAGCTCCTCTTAAGGTGAGATTGGCTGTTTTTTCTGGTCCCCCTCCTTCCTCATGTTTAGCCCCAGTATTCAGATTGTATGATGTTAGGTCCATTAGTTTGGCGATTCTGAGACCTTTCGTCACATGTCTTTGTGAATATTAGGAGTTTTCGTGTTATTTAGGTGTCGATTTTTTCCTGACGAGCGTTAGCGAGCCTATATATTTGTTATCAACAAATGTACAGATATATCTTGAAGGAGGGTCTGGGGGGAGGGGAGGAGAGCTGTTAGCTTGATTGAGGTCTAGGGAGGAAACTAAAATAATAATGAAAAGATCCATAAATGGGAAGGTGTGTCGGAGTGGTCTTGCCACTGGACTGGTAATCCAATGGACCCGGGTTCGAATCCCAATATGTCAATGGGAAGATATTATTGGGATGGAATTTGTGCTGTACCTAGTATCAGTGCATTACCACAGCACACCGAAATGCCAAATAAATACCCTCGTTGTTCCCTGATTAAATAGCATTGTATGAATATTCCCATATTCAAAAATATGCTACAGGGGGGCAATGCCTAGTGAGTTAATTGCTGAAAAGGTGGCGTTCTGAGAGTGAGGGTCCGAGCCTGGGGGATGAGACGGTGAAGCACAGAGGCGGAGCAGCTTCACAGATGGAGTTGCTTCGAGCCGTGAAGCTTCGCATGTCTCACTCCCTAGACTGGAGCAAGACCTCACGGGCCTTACTGTGTTCAGCGGTATAGTGTAAAGGCTATCAATCTATGCCCGAGAGGGTACAGTAGTTGGAATATAGAAAAAATAAATAAAATAAAAATAAATAAATACGGCAACTAAATACAGTCATTACTAGAACTCCCAACCAAACACAAGCAAAACAACCAAGACCTCCACAACCGGCAAGACTAAACTTAAAACCTCATCACAAAATAAATACGACCATAAAGACCAAAACTAACACATCATCACAAATACTGCCATCAAACCAGGCAATTATACCCTATTCCAAGTAAGTAGACCAAAACTCTAGAACATTAACCTTTATAACTCATAATCGACTAGAGTAATCGAGCTAATATTCATACCATTTGGGAAGTGATAGGCAGGCAAAAGGTGTCGACATTTACAGCCCATTTGTTCTAGCCCGGTTTGAGATACACAGGTTTGGGTTCACGATTTCTGGACTACCTAATTGGAACGGGGTATAGTACCACCACAAGAACCACCACAAACACTTGTGTCATCACTGATAATTTTAACATTCAATAGCTCAAACTCGTTCCTAATAACTGTCTGGCTCACAGACGAACACTCATATCTCTCTCTCTCTCTCTCTCTCTCCGACCTTAAGTGCTGGGTGAGGAGAGCGTCTTCTTCTTTGCTGACTTTGTCTTCCTCTATGTATCAAATTATATGTTATAATTAAGTCAGAACTGCCAAGTAGGGACCAAAAGGTCTGTGAAGTCTCTCTCTCTCTCTCTCCCGTTGCATGATAACAAAGTCCTCTCTAGTTCAAACACGAAAGGAAGAGAACAAAAGTGGTAAAAACCCTGGTCATTATTGGTGATTTGGACGTCATTAGATTGGTAACAGCGGTGTGTGTGTGTGTGAGAGAGAGAGAGAGAGAGAGAGAGAGAGAGAGAGAGAACAGGCGTTTGAATACCTATCCAGCCTACTGTGCTAAGTAGCTTATGGTTTATCGAGATTGCATTTTAAGGGGAGACTGACTGTTTGTTTGATCTATTAATTAATGTATTCATATATTATTTTAGTTTCCTCCCTAGACCTCCATCAAGCTTAGAAAAACACCCCCTAGATCCCCCTTCAATATAAGTTTGTACATTTTTTGGTAAACAAATGTCCCGGCCGAAGGCCGGTTCCTCTTAAAATTGCAGGCTCGCTATCACTCACTTATATGGCACGAAAGGTCTTAAAATTGACAACGAAATGGGGCGAAAGGTGTTAAAATCGCCAAACTAATGGGCCGAACATCTTATAATTTCAAAACTAGTGGGGCTAAACATATAGGGATAAGTGGGTCCAGAAAAACGGTCTGCCTCCTCTTAACTAAACATTATTTTCCCCGTCGATTTACAAGGTTACTAAATACTACTCTACCCCTTGTGATAGTTAGAGTTGGCTACAGACTGACTAAATACTACTTTGTCAGCAAATAGGCATGTTTGCGCCATATTTCAAAACACAATCTGTCTAAAACCTATATGCCCTTCATCGATTGTTCAAACCAGTTAAGTGAATGGCCTAGGTTTCACAAAGGCTCGGATTCATTCGATGGGAGCAAATCGATGAAATGTGTTAAAGTTGTCAAGGTTGAGCACTAATACAAATGGTAAATACAGTTTAGAGCTATTATGAATTTCAACTCTGACATATTAGACTTACACAAATGTGGTTACATGAAATATATAAACTACTATTGGAAGATCACACCCACCCACATCCACATAGAATCCCCCCCCCCCCCCACCCCTCCCACACACACACACAACAGCACACACCACCACTAAACACACACATATGTTATTCCATTTAACTTGCAAAACATTTCTTATAAAGTTTATCCCCAACATTACTGTGTCTCTCACCTTTCCTCACCTCCCAAGATCATCACTTACATATTTTAAAGTTATAGTAGTCGTTCCCTAGGCTGCCTAGCCGAACAGTTGTTGTTAATGGTAGTGGTGATGGTGGTGGTGATTTTGATGGTGTTGGTAGACACTATTGTTGGTGTTATAGGCAGTGACATTTATTGTTATCATTACTTGTATTATTATTATTATTTGTATTATTATTATTATTATTATTATTACTATTATTATTACTATTATTAGGGGTTCAACTCTTACAGGGAACCCCTATTATAATCATTAAACCTGGTTATTCATCCAAATTATCTTTACTCGCCGGTTTCGACGCAATAACTCCAGAACCGCTTTTTGGATCGGGATCAAACTTTCACAAGAGGTGTGTTTTTGTATTGGGCAACTTTTGATATGCTAAACATCCGGCATGGCGGCCAAACAGGTCTGTGGCAGCCGATTTCCCGAAAAATTTGACGCCTAAATACCGTCTCTCCCACTCATAGGAAATTATTGGGCTTTGGCATATGGACTCCACTACTAATGCTCAGCAAATGTTATAGAGAAGGTTTTGCTTTTGCACGTGGGGTTTTTCCGGCAATCTTGAAAAAAACTCTAATTCCACTTAAAATTCCACATCTTGAAAACTACGCCGATGATCAAAGCCATGTTTGCGTAGTTGGGTGAGGCTCGCGATTCCGAACGTTTTGATACCAAAATAATATAAATGGGTGGAATAGTTTGGCCGCAGCATTGAAAACTGTCTATTCTTGAATGACTTTAAAACCGTATTCGGCACCCACACAAAGTTTACCGTCTGAAGTCCATATGCTTCCACGCATCCCCCAGTTTTGCTTAATAATATAGTCTATTTATTATTCAGATCTATTATTTTTTTGTATTTAACTCTCTCAAAACAGTTCGAGTCCCTATGAATTCCATCAATTATTTAGCCAACCTACCTATACATACCTACCCTACCAAATAATAATGATAATTCAAATTTATTTTTGGTGAATAACAGAGTATTGGCTAAGGTTTTTAACAATTCATCCCTTTGCCAAATGCTTTGTTTAATAACAAAGTTCTAGACCTTCAAAGTTTTGACAATTTTTGGTGTGGTGTGACTTACCTTGCCTCCTCCCTCAAACAGCAAGCAACATTATCTGGGGTTCAAGAAGTATTGCACGCTTCCATAAAAATATATATAGTCCGTGTTTTACGCAATAACTCCGGAACTGCTTGTCGGATCGGGACCAAACTTTGACACAAGGTGCATTTTTGTATTGGGCAACTTTTGATATGATATCCAAATTGGTGGCCAGACACGCCCGTGGCAGCATTTCACATACAACCCCTCTCGTCCTATCTAATTTTATGTTGAACTCTATTGTTCTTGATCCCACTATAGGACTCGGTAGCCTATTCCACATATCTACAACTCTGTTACTAAACGAATAGAGGCAGATCCCTTACACACCCAGTCGCTCTCTGTCGCTCGTTTGCTTGCACACCGTTACAAATGAGGCAGATCCCTTACACATGCAACTAAGATGAACATGGGAATCTGCAGAGAGACAAGTGGCCCACAAAAGGCAGATCCCTTTCACATCCAACCCATTTCGTCCATATGACTCTGATTTTATCTTGAAATTCTCTATTGTTCTTGATCCCACTATAGCACTAGGTAGCCTATTTCACATATCTACGACTCTGTTACGAGAGAGGCAGATCCCTTACACAGCCAATCGCTCTCTCTCTCTCTCTCTTATTTGCACACTTGTACAAATGAGGCAGATCCCTTACATATGCTACCAAGATGAAAATGGGAGTCTGCAGAGAGCCAATTGGCCCACACACGGCAGATCCCTTTCACACCCAACTCATCTCATTCTATCAAATTTTATGTTGAAGCTCTATTGTTATTGATCCTACTATAGCACTCGGTAGCCTATTCCACATATCTACAACTCTTATACCAAGCGAATAGAGGCAGATACCTTACACAGCCAATCTCTTTCTCTCTCGCTCTTGTTTGTTTGCACACCGGTACAAATGAGGCAGATCCCTTACACATGCAACCAAGATGAAAATGGGAGTCTGCAGAGAGCCAAGTGGCCCACATAAGGCAGATCCCTTCCACACCCAACCCATCTCATAAACATTACCTGTTATTCACACTACTTACTATACACCCATGTTATCATATACCTGCAACCAAAACACAATTGTAAGAAATAGGAACATAAGAAAATGGGAGTCTGAAGAGAGCCAATTGGCCCACACAAGACAGATCCTTTTCACACCCAACCCATCTCATAAAAACTCATTTATCTCTGTCTTCCTTACATTTATGACATCCTAGTCTCTGTCTCTCTCACAAATGAGAACATAAGAAAACCGGAGTTTGCAGAGAGCCGATTGGCCCACACATGTCAGATCCCTTTCACACCCAATCCATCTCGCACTCTCTCTCTCTCTCTCTCTCATATCTATCGCTATCTTCCTTACGTTTACGACATCCTATTCTCTCTTGCCATACTCTCTCTCTCTCCCTCACAAATGAGAACATAAACAAAATAAGAAAATGGGAGTCTGCAGAGCCAATTGACCTACACATGGCAGATCCCTTTCACACCCAACCCATCTCGTTCTATCTAATTTCAAGTTGAAGCTCTATTGTTCTTGATCCCATTATAGCACTCGGAAGCCTATTCCACATATCTACAACTCTGTTACTAAACAAATAGAGGCAGATCCCTTATACAGCCAATCTCTCCCTCTCTCGCTCATGTTTGTTTGCACAATCTGTTCCTTCTGTAGTTTCTCCATGCCCGATAAGTTAAATGATCTTTTGATAACTGTGACACAGCTTTTGTATCCAACACAATACCCTGCTTGCAAAACCGCTCGAACCCCGGACAACGTTGCTTGCAACTTTAATTATTATTATTATTATTATTATTATTATTATTATTGGTAGTAGTAGTAGTAGTAGTAGTAGTAGTATTGCAATTATTATCTTAAATTATTTACTAACTTTTTGTTTTCAATAATAAATCCTTTAGGTGTGTATTCTTTGTTTAACTGTTTTCGCTGCTTTCATAAATACAGTTTAAGTAACAGCTTAACGTAATGCGATTATACAATGCATACATTGCAGTAACATTAAAAATGAAGTCAGTTCTCATATTTGTATTCTGAGAAACTCATATTTTCTTCCATACATTTTTCTATTGTTTCCATTGTTTTATTATTTTATTAGTTTCCTCCCTAGACTTCCATCAAGCCTAAAAAACACCCGCCCAAGACCCTCCTTCAAGATAAATATATATATTTTCGATAGAAAAGTGTCCCGACCAAATGCATTCCTCTTCATTAAATTATAGGCTCGCTATCGCTCGCTAGGAATAAATCGACACATAAATGACACAAAAAGTCTAAATATTGACAAAGACATGGGGTGAACGATCTTAAAATGGCCAAACTAAGTCAGAAACCTAATGGGGCTAAACATGAGGAAGAAGGGGGACCAGACAAATTACCCATCTCCCCTTAAATTCAATCCACTGACCTCCATCAAGCTTCAAATAATACCAGCAATGGCTGAAAAGATCTCAAAATCAGCAAACTAATGGGGCGAATGTCTTAAAATATCAAAACTAATGGGGCTAAACATGAGGGAGGAAGAAGTCCAGAGCCCTACCCCCTTAACCCCTTCTTTACCGGCGACATTTTTCATATTTTATTCTAGCTATATTTAGGCAATTTTGTGCAGTTTAAGAAAGATCTGTGGTTTGGAGCAGGGTTAAGTGAGATAGTTCGAAGCTTGTTAATTGCTGGAGGCCATATTTAAACTGAATAAAATCGGTTAATAGTAGCCAGGTGAGAGTTAAAAGGGCAGCTCCGGCAATGAAAGAGTTAAGGAACAAAATGTTAAACCTTTACCGTTTATAACTTTCTCCCCTCCCCTTCTCTTCCTCTCATCCTTTAATTTCTCTCTTCAATTCTTCCCTGACCTAATCTCGGAGTAGGTCATTTAGTCTTTTTTTCTGCTTATGTTCTATTTGTAAGTGTATTATTCAATTTCCACCTTTGGCTTATCTACATCTGAGTGCACTGTATGATATATATATTATTACACACATATATTTTTCTAGATGGTGATGATGGTGATCTATATTTTTATCTTATCAACTTAAACCTCTTCTCTCCATATGTCGCCTTCCTCTTTGATTTATTGTTATCCATTTACAGCACCTTTCCCAAACTGTACAATCACGTTTAAACGCGGTTTCAACATTATTATTTTATTGTGGGTGTAATTATATGTACTACCAATTTGTTTTAAATTATGCATTCAATATTACCAGGAGTGAAATTATTGAGAATTATTGGACTTACCCCTTCCTTCTCTTCATAACTGCATATGTTTTCACTCTTCCCCAGTCGCCCCCACCATTTCCCCTCTACCTTGATCCACCCTTCCCCTCCATCTTCACCTCTCTCCCTTATTGTTCACTCCTTCTCCTCCCTCAATGCAGAGTAAATAAAAGAGTAAATAAAAATGGAGGCGGCATTATATTTTTCATCAAAGAAGGTCTTAGCCCAATTCTCTTGTCAAAACATCAAATAGAAAATATTGATTCATCTTACGTGCTAATAAAAAATAATACAGGAACAAAAATAATCCTAGCATTAATATACAGGCCCCTAGCCCAATCAGTGCAAACCGACCAAGAAATTTATGAGCAAATTGTAGAAATAAGTAACATACACTATACTATAATTTTTGGCGACTTTAATTTACCAGTGACCAAGTAGGGCGACACTCTTACTTCACACTCCAGACACGATGTGTATGCCAACCTACAAGAAAGCTCCCTTCATCAATTTGTTCAATCCCCAACCCGCGGTAATAATATTCTTGACCTTGTACTTGCAACAAAAGAAGACTTGATCGATAACGTGACTGTTGGTGATGAATTCTGCAATATTGACCACCGTACAATCACTTTCAGTATAACATTTAATAGCAATAAACTCAATACCAGCAATGAGAAAGTTCCAAATTTCAAGCAAGCAAATTTCCTTAAACTCGGATCAAAATATAAAGAAGCCAATTAGAGTTTTCTAAACAATAATGAGATAACCAATCATTAACAATATTCACAGAAATTTCCACGAACGAAGTACGCGAGCGAATACAATAAAAAAAACAGGAGATCTGCACATAATAACAAACCTAAATGGTGGAATAGAGAAATAACTGAATGTCTACTCACTAAAAAGAATGCTCATGAGAGATTACAAACCTCCGATAACGATGAAAATAGATAAGCCTTCATGGAGATCTACGACTTTAAATCCAAAAGGTTAATTAAACGAAATAAAACTACTTTGGAGTTTCATGTTGCGAATCAAAGCAAGACTAACCCCAAAAAAAATCTACAGTTACAACAGGAAGAAAAAAGTAGTGACTTCAACGATTGGACACTTGGTAGATGAAAATGGAGATTTTACCAATGAAGATGCCAAACTGAGTAATACTCTCAATAGCTTCTTTGCATCAGTCTTTACATCAGAAGACCTAAGTGACATCCCTACACTACCGCCAGTACAGGTATACAATTTGGAAGTTCTTTGAAATATCAGCATTACTGAGGCAGAGGTACTGAGATGTTTAGATAACCTCAATTTATACAAATCACCTGGATCCAATAAGATTTCTCCAGGAGTGCTTAACCAACATGACCCCAGCGACGCACGTGATGCGTTGGCAATGTATAACGCTCAACCCCAGCGCCGCAGCACCTGCGTCAGCAATTTCGACCTTATTTACTTAGCTAGAGGTTTGATAATTGTATGGGATATTCCTTAGGATGTTGCCGAACAGTGGCAGTACTCGGCAACCCCCAAATCTAGCCGGTCGGATGGGGAAAGCCAGTTTAGCCACTTACAGTATCTCACCACTACTTTCTAGCTTATTTACTCCTGTCCTATGGTAGCTAGAGGGTTCAAATATGTATGGGATATACCTTATGATGTTGCCGAACAGTGGCAATACTTGGCAATCCCCAAGTCCAGCCGCGGTGGGAAGTGGGAAGAGGGACGCACGGGAGGAGGGAGGAAGGCAGTTGTCTTGTTTACTTCACGAGTGTCTGACCTACCTCGTCGCCTTGCGATGTTGGAACAAAGGGAATAGAGTGTGTATCGCTCCCTTACTGCTCCCCATGACATAGTTGACTCCCCACCAAGTGGGGAAAAGGAGGAGGAGGATGACCCAGACCCTATGGCATTCCTCAAAATTCCGCCAGGCCATCGTAGGGTTCAGAAGAGACGAGCTGAGGATGAGTGTCCCATGTTGCTATGTACGTGGTCTTTCCCCACGCCTGCCTTCACCACCACCTCCCTCACTCTCCCCACCTCCCCACTAAAAACACAATGTCAAAACCCATATATCTAAGTCAAAAGTGCCTAAAACAATGTGTAAAACTCATATTCCAACTATAAAACATACGATAAAGTATAAAATCAATAAATAGAGTACGTGAAGAGGCATAATAAAAGTGAAAGTGAGTGAAGGGGGACTCGGGCTGTGTGTACATGCGTGCGTCGTGGGCCAAGATGGCCCTCGGTCACCATGGTAACCAGGACGTGCGCGAGGCTTGCCACTCGTCAGCATTTATAAAGCTTGAATCTATGCACTTATCATACTGTAACTTCACTTACAATGACATTATGTGATACATGTTGCTAAAATATGAACTATGAAGGCACACGTAAGGCCCGGGTGGTGTAAATAACCGTCTCTCGAAAACTGAACGCATCGTACATCTGCCATTCTGCCTTGCCCAGCTGTGCTGTGCTGGCGTGGATGTTTGAAGAGGCGCCCGACACCAGCTGATGGTTGAGCCCCCCTTCTTAGGACCCCCAAATGACCGAGGTGAGTCTTTTTTTCTCACCCATTAAAGCTGTTTAAAATTTAAAAGAAACAAAAATACGAAAATCAGCTGGTCCTACAGTGTGTTTTATTATTAATTAGCTGGTGCTCAGTGGGTTAAAGAAGCTAAATGCAAGCTCTCCAAACACCTGATGCTGATCTTTAACAAATCCTTGGAAACCAGCGAAATACCTGATGAGTGGAAGTTTGCGAACGTAACACCAATTTTAAAAAAAAGTAGCAAATCATTGCCTAGCAATTATCGTCCAATCACCTTGACCTCAGTAGTATGCAAAATACTATAACTTGGAGGAAAATATTATACTAAAAAACGCACAACATGGTTTTCGCTAAAAAGTTCCTACTTAACAAATCTTTTAGACTTCTTCCATGACATCCTAAATCTATATGACGAAAGTAAAGCTATAGATATTATATACTTAGATTTCCAGAAAGCCTTTGATAAAGTTCCACACAGATGGTTAGTGATGAATTAAAAACACATGGAATAGAAGACGGCATTCTACAGTGGATAGAAAATTGGCTTAGTGAAAGGAAACAAAGAGTAGTTATTAATGGGGAAGCATCAACTTGGACTAATGTAACTAGTGGTGTACCTCAAGGATCAATGCTGGGACCAATCCTTTTCCTAATTTACATTAACAACATAGATGAGGGTCTCACCTGTACAATCTCAAAGTTTGCAGATGATATAAAAATCACAGATACCGTAGTGACAAATGAACATGTTGAAGATGTGCAAAACAATCTAAACAAGCTTTCAGAATGGGCTAAAATCTAGCAAATGTGCTTCAATGAAGATAAGTGTAAAGTACTTCGTATCGGATACCGCAATGGAAAAGCAGACTACTCAATGGATGGCACCCAGCTAAAGAGTGTAGACAGAGAAACCGATTTAGGAGTAACAGTATTCAGTAACTTAAAACCAAGTCAACATTGTGCTGAAGTTGTTAAGAAGGCAAACAAAATTATAGGTTTCCTAGGTAGATCATTTGAACATAAATCAAAAGACATTATCCTCACCCTTTACAATTCATTAGTCCGCCCACTTTTGGAATACTGCGTTCAGTTCTGGTGCCCTTACTATAAAAAAGATATAGACGAATCGGAATTAGTTCAGCGTAGAGTTACCAAGATAATACCCTGTCTTCGGAACAAACCATACGAGGAACGTCATAAAGAACTAAATTGATATCCATTAACAAAGCACAGATTGAGAGGTGACCTTATTCAAGTTTTCAAGATCATTAAAGGCATGGACAATATGAACTGTAATAAATATTTTATGGTTGACGGATAAAACTACAGGCGGGGAAATGGCTGCAAAATCATTGGCAAATCATTCAACTCCAATGAATCCAAGAATTACTTCAATCGAGTCGTCAACTTGTGGAATGGGCTTCTCCGAGATTTCAGAGAATGCAACACCGTTGAGTTCGCCTAGACAAGCACCTTGCCTTGAACCCAAGGATGACTGCATTTGTAATTGAATAAATATTTTCTTTAGTAGTGTTTGTTCAATAACCTAATATATCTTAATATAATTTCCCCTGCCATGAACTAAGCCCCAGGGCAGCACTTCCTTCTCACATCTTTCCTACATTCTCTCCGAAATACTGTTGCAACACTTGAAACAGCAATGTTTTGGAGGGCAAGTAACGTCGAGGGGTCGCATGACCTGCTGGTGCTTGTTTTCCTTTTACTCATTTGTACATTGTACTCATGCCCCTTTTTCTTCGCTCTTTCCCCTCCCGCATTCCACTCCCTCTTCTGCTTCACCATTTCCCCTCATTCATTCCCCTCCCTTTTCACCCCTTCCCCTCCCTCTTCACCCCCTCGTCCCTGGCTGTCCAAACAAGAGCAAAGGGAAGATGAACAAGACGTTGGATTAATCCCCTCGATACCTCCAGGCAGATTGATAACCCAATTTTACAACTGACCGTAGGAGGGAGTGAGTGAGTGTGCAAGTGAGTGAGTGTTAGTGAGTGAGTATGTGAGTGAGTGAGTGTGCCAGTGAGTGTGCAAGTGAGTGAGTGTGCGAGTCACTGAGTCTGCGAATGTGTGAGTGAGTGAGTGAGTGTGTGTGTGTGTGCGAGTTATGAATTTACGAGTGAGTGTGCGAATGAGTGACTGTTTGTGCGAGTGAGTGAGAGTGAAAGATAGACCGACCGACCGACCCTGTACGTCCAACTAAAACAAGGGGGAGATAAACAAGACGTTGGATTAAAGGGAGATTTCCACTTGAGGCATTTTTTTCTGGACCCGTTTCTCCCTCATGCTGAGCCCCATTGCTTTTGAGATGTTATGACGTTTGCTCCATTAGTTTGGCGATTTTAAGAACTTTCGCCCCATTTCTGTCAATTTTAAAACCTTTCGTGCCATTTAGGTGTCGAGTTTTTACCTGGCGAGCGATAGTGAGCCTGTAGAAAAATTTCTGAGGCCTGAACATTTTTCTACCGAAATTAAAAAAAAAAAAAATCTTGAAAGGGGGGTATAGGAAGTGTATTTATTAGGTTGATAGAGGTCTAGGGAACGCACTAGATACCTCCCCTTAATTCCCTTGGTACTTCCAGGCAGAACGACAACCCAATTGTACAACTGACCGTAGGAGAGAAAGAGAGAGAAATAGAGAGTGAGAGTGAGTGAGTGAGAGAGAGAGAGAGAGAGAGAGAGAGAGTGAGAGTGAGTGAGATAGTGTGTATGAGTGAGTGATTGAGTGTGTGAGAGATAGAAAAATGTACTTAGATACACTGGCCACACAAGTCTTACGATCCAAACGAGGTGGTCAGTAGGGTGTTTTTATTAAGATTGCAAATCCGTAAGTAAGGGAAAGAAGTGGAAGAAAAGGATAGCAAAGATGAAGGCTCTCTCCTCACCCTCCGTTCTCTCCGGCAATTTACCGTTCGTGAAGACAGTTGAAAGTGAATATATACATTTGTAGAATTTCGTTAAATGCTACCCTGAAAAAACGGTCAAAATGCATCATAAACCTCAATTAAATGTTTCAGTTATCATTTCCTGTACTCTAAAAGGTGTGACGCATGTCCAGTGTGAGCATGCTGTATAGAACGCCTAGTCATGCCCCACTCTCGCTACGATCGTCAGGGCAGGAACTTTGACTGTAGTCTATGTAGAGTTTCCTAACTTAGTTCATGTGAGCCGTTGTACTATAAGTAATATGAATATGTATTTTGTTTTCATCTGAGTCAACGAGTTCTATTTTATATCATTAGTTATAAGTATTGTGTGTAAAACTTATTTGTAATGATGGGAGAAGCAGCAGCCACCGTTGGGGGTCAGTGGGTGCGCCATGCGGGAGGTGGGCCTAACTCACTAGCACTCCCCCCTCCCCCCTCCCCTCAGTGCTAGGGGAGCCTTTGTCTATCCCAGAGGAGAGAGAGAAATTACGTAATGATTGTCAGTGGGCGGTCCTTAGTAGTTCACGTTGGGCTCACTAGAGGGCCGGGTATAAAAAGGGAAGTCTAGCCATTTTTTTATCAGAACTCATTAGGCAGAGCGACTTCTCATTTCCCTTGCTAACTATATAATTATGTTCTTCTGACTGATGTGAACTTTCTCTACTACCTTACATTCTTATCTCCTCTTTTCCCTACCCTTTTTAACTTCCATGGTCCCGTTGGTGCAGAGCTAGTCAGCCAACGTATTATCGCTTGAGTTCTCACGAGATACTTGCCTATTAGATAGCCTATTTTGGAAGGGTTAACTTAGAATAGGATTGATTTATGTTTGTTGCACTTGTATATGCATTTCCCTGTGTGTTATTATTATTATTCCTGTTTTCTGCAAGTCTAGGTAATGCTAGACTGGGGTAAGGCTTTTCTGTGTTACGAGTTGTTGTTTGATGCAGTGGTTAAGCGATAAACCTGCATACTCGTTTCGGTTCAGTGAAGCCTAGGTTGTCTTCGCGGCTACTGTGTTGAGTTAATAATTTACAGTGCGTGAGGGCAAGAGCCTAACCACCCTGTATTTTATTAACAGTTTGTTTTTACTTTGTCAAGGAGCCGGGAGAAAACCAGATACAAGGGATCTGGATTTCTCAAAGTGCACTTGTTAGTGTTAACGTAATACTTTAAACAGTTGTGAGGACTTCGCTAGGCTACGAGCCGTTTTTGCTCAGTCACTGCTACCTTTTGCCCACAGTACCCCAGCTAAACTTTACTCGATTAGTAGATACAGAATAGTATTGAAGCTTTCCTTATGTATGATATTGTATATGCACTATTGATTTCATGTGTTGCATGCTTGGCTACTTTAGTGATTAGTGGCCCACGAGCACAATCCGAGTAGGCTATTGCCGTTGCATTTGCGGGGTACTTCTTTTTAATGTTTGCCATTTACTATTGCATATTCTTTTAATTATTCTTATGCCAATTTAAACCTTTAATAGTATTTAATTGCCAGTGTTTTGCTTATTGAATTGCTGTTCAAAATCCGATACGTACTTCTTACGAGCATCCGAGAAGCATTAACTTTTTTCAGAAGATTCCATGCTCGATGCTTAAGGACTATTAATTAACGTAACGTAATAGTGCCGATCCGAAGTAGAGGGTGGAGGCCTTCTTAAGTTCTTAGTCAAGGGTGGATTACTTCGGCTTCGGCCAACACTATTCTTTGGTGTTGTTGTTTCTTACTTCTTTGTTTGATTGTTGACCAGACTAGATAATTCCTGTCTCTTTATTAGTCTGTTGTTAAACACTAGTACCGAGTTCTTGTATACCCCGTTATAGCAGATTGAACTCTGGAGGGTATTGGTGTTTTTTGTTCGGCTGGCAGTACTCAGGGGTTGGGATCGTGTGTTTCCGTTGTGGCAGCGAGCCGTATTCGAGTCCTGATTGAGAGCCCTTGTGTACCCGAGTGCCAGGTCGTAACAAATGGCGACCTTGCTTAGGATTTTGTAAACAGTATACATTTTTGCAGAGTTGTACAACATTTGTTTGTTTGTATTTTAGCGTGCATATTGAAGAATATTTTTTTTTGTATGGCAATTAGTAAAGCATTTAAGAGACTCCAGTTAATTTAGTAATTAGTGCTTGCATAGGAAGTTTAACACTTTTGTCTCGATAATTTTTTTTGTGGACTTCAGTATGTCGTGCATTAGCACTGATGATGAGCGAGAGATGCCATTTGAAGGTGTGCCGTTAGTAACCAGTGAGGAGGATGCTAGAGTTTTTGTGAGTAAGCGGTACCACGTGACGGAGGAGAGGCTGAATGGGGTGGATGTTTGTGGCTTGCATCTGATAGCCGAGGTTTTGGGCATTTCCAATGTAGTAGGGATGTCCAAGGGGGAGCTGATTTCCTGGGTGTTGCGTGGGCGACATGGGGTTTCGGAGGAGAGGGCGTTTGGGGGGGTTCCTCCCCAGATCACCTCTCACTCGACTCCCACAGTGCCGTCCACTCAGTTACCGGAGGTTAGCACTCTCCCACAGAGGGATGAGAATTGGCAGATTGGAGTGCCCTCGTGTGGTGCACTTGGTGGTTCCCCAGTTTTTGCCCCCCCTCCTTCAGTAGTGGCAGCTCCCTCTTCCTGCCTGTCTCCAGATATGGTATTTAGACTTGAGCTTGCTAAGATTGAGGCTAGGAAGCAGGAGATTGAGGCTAGGAAGCAGGAGAATGAGACTAGGAGGCATGAGATTGAGGTTAGGAGGCAAGAGGATAAGACCAGGAGGCATGAGGCTGAGATTAGGTACGACTCAGAGAAATATTGTGCTAAATTAGATTTAGATAAGACTCGTGCAGAGTCGACAGGGACTCGGATGGGCCGTGAGGGCCAAGTAAGAGAACAGTCCTTGGCCCAATTAGTCAAATTGGTGCCGGTATTTAGTGAAACTGAAGTCACAGAATTTTTTAATCGTTTTGAGAAGAAGTGTAGGGAGCATAATTGGCCTGAAGAGAAGTGGGCAGCTCTAGTCTCCTCAAGACTTACGGGTAAGGGTCTGAAGGCTTATGATGCACTGCCTTTAGAGTCTTGCATTGACTACCCAGAATTGAAGAGAGCTGTCCTACGGGCATACGAGTTGCAACCGGAAACATATCGATTGAAGTTTCGGGGTGTTACAAAGACTAGGGAGGCGACCTTTCTTGAACATGCCCGGGACTTAAAAGATGCACTTAAAAACTGGACACGTTCTGAGAAAGCTGAGACGGCCGAACAGTTGACTGAGCTGTTTCTGCTCGAGCAGTTTTATAAGTGTACTGGTGCAGAAATGACTTTAACTATTAAAGAAAAGAACCCAAAAACTCTACAGGAGGCAGCTGAGATGGCTGACCTCCGGCTATCACTAATTCGTGGGTGCGGGTCTGCCCAGCGTAGTGAGGCAGGTAACAAGGGGCGTGACACCCCACCCCCCCGAGTTAGTGATATACCTTATGCAAACAAGTACAAGAGCCATGATACCAAGACTGACCACAAGACTAGCACCGTCCCATTTAAGAAGGGGCCGGGCCCTTCCCAGTACCAAGGGAAGCCCAAAGGGGAGTTGGAGTGTTATCAATGTCATAAAAAGGGGCACTTTGCAAGAGTCTGTCCTAGCAAACCACCTACAGCAGCTGTGTCTTTGGCCTGCAACATTGGTGTGTCTCCGAAGTCATCTGAGTTTGCCCGGGGCAGTTCGTCAGAGGCTGAGGCACAGCCAATGCAGAAGCACCTGGGAGGCTCGAACCCTGCTCAGGATGTTTTTTGCGACCATAGAGGGCGGGGTTGCGTGATGTGGGCGGGGCGCATGCATGGAGTAGAGGTCTTGCGTGATACAGGTGCTTCCCAGACTCTGATGAAAAACTTGACTGGCTACCCTATAAACGCGGCTCGGGTGGTAGTGGTGCAGGGTATTAATGCAACTCGGTCATACCCGCTGGTGCGGTTGGAGTTGGAGGTGGATGGTGTGGCACGTGAATTGGATGTCGGGATTGTGGAGAAACTGCCATTGGAGGGCGTCGACCTTCTTCTCGGCAACGACTTTGCAATGCCCGCTTCTGAGGTTCTACCCTTAGTCGTTGCCGAGAGGCCGGCCGACGTGAGTAGGGAAGAGCAAGAGTGGGTCGAGCGGTGCCAGACACAACCCCTGGCGTGTGTTGTCACCCGAGCTCGGGCAGCTAAAGTGTCACAGCCTAGTCCTCCGTCTTCAGACCAGCGGAGGAACGATCAACAGGAGGCTAAAGCTGGAGTTGGTTTTAAGAGTTTTGACTTGGCGGCTCTCCTGGGTGATTCAGTATTAGCACCATTACTTAATTCTGGAGTAGCCCCTGGGCCTGTCATCGAGAGTGACGAGGCTGGGCATGACGAGTCTCCACGACAGCAACGTTATGTACATCGAGAGAGACAGAGGGAGTTGCCCAGTATCGGGGAAGGTCATGCATTGCTCCGGGAGCAGTTAGATCGCTTGGCACCCTCAGATATACGTCGGTTGCAACTAGAGGACCCTGAGCTCCAAACGTGTGCTAATGGAGCTGTAGAGCTCGACGAGGACGGCGATGCACAGCCAGGAGATTTTTTTTGTTTAGAAGGCATCCTCTATAGGCGTTTTCAAGACCCTAAACGTAGTTGGCAAAAGGGGTCCGGAGTAGTGGACCAGTTGGTGGTGCCCCGGGAGTGCAGGGATAGCCTACTGAGGTTGGCGTATGACACACCACTGGCAGGACATCTAGGGGTGAGAAAAACGGTGGCGGCTTTGGGGAAATTGTTTTGGTGGCCGGGGATGAAGTCTCATGTGCAGTCATGGATAAACTCATGTGATATTTGTCAACGTGTCGGGAAACCGAACCAAGTTATTCCTAAGGCTCCGTTACACCCTATTCCTGTGATTGGGCCACCCTTTAGTAAAATTATTGTTGACATGGTTGGTCCACTCCCTCCCACTAAGGCTGGAAATAAATTTTTGTTAACCATAATGGATGTTGCCACTAGATACCCCGATGCATACCCTATGAAAAATGGAATGGCTAAGACGGTAGTCAGTAACTTGTTGTGGTACTTCTCAAGGTACGGGTACCCGGAGGAGATTCAGTCTGATCAGGGATCTAATTTCACCTCCAACATGTTCAAGCAAACAATGCAACAGCATGGGATACGAGCAGTAGTATCGTCAGCGTATCACCCTGAGAGTCAAGGGGTGCTTGAGCGGTGGCATGCTACACTTAGAAGCATGCTCAGGTGTTATTGTGCTGACAACGGTATGGATTGGGATCTTAGATTGCCTTATGTGCTGTTTGCTGCTCGGGAGGTACCTGGTGAGAGCCTGGGATTTAGTCCAAACGAGCTGATTTTTGGACACCGTGTCAGGGGCCCCCTTAACATGCTGAAAGAAATTTGGGAGGGGACTGTGCAGCCTTGTCCATTATTAAAGTATGTGCTTGAAAGCCGTGAGCGCATGCTTAAGAGTCTGGAGATGGCAGGTAGAAATTTGACAGAATCACAAGCTTTGATGAAGGATAGGTATGATCGCAAAGTGAGGCTCCGGAAATTCACTGTAGGACAAGAGGTATTAATTTTGTTGCCTTTGGTTGGTAACCCCCTCTCTGCGAAGTACACTGGACCTTATAAAATTGTAGAAAAAATTTCAGACTTAGATTACCTTGTTGCCACTCCAGACAGGAGGAAAAAGAACTTATGTCACGTGAACCTTATTAAAGAGTATGTGAGGCGCCCCTCTGAGCCTCTCACTGTCCCTGTGTTGGCTTGTTGCGGCCGTGGTGGAGAAGGAGAGGGGGACAGTCAAGCTTCAGAGGAGGATAGCTGGGATCAACATGTTTCAGCGGATCAGTGGGCGGGGAACTCGAGCCTAAGGGCTGACGAGGCTATAGCTCATTTGCCTGAGCCGCAGTTTGATGCTATCCGTCAGTTGTTTGGTTCATACCCCACTGTATTTGCTGAACACCCAGGCCTCACTACTCAGGCTATGCATGATGTTGACGTGGGGGACCATCTACCCTTTAAGTCAATCCCGTACCGTGTGCCCCCCATAAAACTACCAGCTCTGAGGGATGAGTTGGAGTATATGCTCGGTAGAGGGTTGATAGAGAAAGGCACAGTTAAGTGGACTTCCCCCTTAACACTGCAGCCTAAGCCAGATGGCAAGGTACGCTTTTGTATTGATTTCCGTAGGTTAAACGGTTTGACTTCAACTAACCCATATCCTCTTCCTCGGTTTGATGATAGTGTTGACAAAATTGGTAATGCTCGTTTTTTGTCTAAAGTAGATTTAGTAAAAGGTTACTGGCAAGTACCTTTGTCCGAGCGTGCTAAAGAGGTATGTGGTTTTGTTGTGGACGGGAGTACCTACCGGTGTAATGTTATGCCTTACGGACTTAAGAATGCACCAGCAACGTTTCAGAACCTGATGAATGAAATTGTAAAGGACATTCCAAATTGCACCGTATATTTGGACGATGTAATCATTTATGATGACGACTTTGAGAGCCATTGTGAGCACCTTGAGACCTTGTTCCGGAAACTTAGTGAAGCAGGTCTGGTAGTAAATTTGGCAAAGTGTGACTTCGTAAAAGCCACTGTGCAGTACCTTGGGTTTGTAGTGGGAAGGGGACAGGTGTGCCCTCCTCAGAACAAGGTACAGGCTATCAATAAATTTCCGCACCCAACAACCAAGAAGCAGATTATGAGATTCTTGGGTATGATAGGCTACTACAGACGCTTCATAAAAGGTTACTCAACGGTGTTGGCACCTCTCACAGATTTGTTATCTAAAGACAAAAAGTTTTTGTGGGCACCTGAGTGTGAAAAGGCTTTCACTTTGGTGAAACATTTGCTATGTACTCACCCGATACTCAGGGCCCCAGACTTTAACAGGCCTTTTCAGCTGGCAACAGATGCTAGTGGTTTAGGGGCTGGGGCCGTCTTGCTACAGACAGACAATGAAGGTGTGGAACACCCAGTAAGTTTCTTTTCTAAGAAGTTCAATGCTGCACAAAAGAACTATTCTACAATAGAAAAGGAATTACTGGTGATTGTACTGTCGCTCAGGCACTTCGAGGTGTATGGTCCAGCCTATGGCCCAGTCGTGGTTATCTACACTGATCATCACCCTTTGAGATTCCTGAATCAATTTCACAATCGCAATATGAGACTGACCAGGTGGTCTTTGATGTTGCAGGAGTATAACCTGGACATCCGTCATATTGCTGGATGTGACAATGTGATCGCCGATTGTTTATCAAGGGTGGATGATCAGTCGTAGGCTATCAAAGGTGTGTGGGTTTGAGTGGAGGAAAATAGGCTGCCCTTATAGTGCAGCCGGGAAAAACATATTAAAATATAAAAATCATATAAAAATTCTTTCTTTTGATATAGGTAATCGTATAAGTTTGTCATAGCCTATAGAATTTGAGTAGTCCCTGAACTATCAAACGGCTGAGCTGCTGTAAGCTCGCTCTGGGAGCATGATATTGTGTCTTTTTGCTATTGTTGGGAGGAGTTATAAAATGTGATTTTTTTTTTTAATAATAAGATGTGTTTTGGTGATAAACTCAGCTTTGTTTTAGTGCCATGCGGTCGCTGGGTGTGAGGGGCTTGATGGGGTTCTGTGTTTGTCAGATTTTAGCTCAGGGTTGAGCAAGTAAAATCTTGGGGGAGGTGTGACGCATGTCCAGTGTGAGCATGCTGTACAGAACGCCTAGTCATGCCCCACTCTCGCTAGGATCGTCAGGGCAGGAACTTTGGCTGTAGTCTATGTAGAGTTTCCTAACTTAGTTCATGTGAGCCGTTGTACTATAAGTAATATGAATATGTATTTTGTTTTCATCTGAGTCAACGAGTTCTATTTTATATCATTAGTTATAAGTATTGTGTGTAAAACTTATTTGTAATGATGGGAGAAGCAGCAGCCACCGTTGGGGGTCAGTGGGTGCGCCATGCGGGAGGTGGGCCTAACTCACTAGCACTCCCCCCTTCCCCCTCCCCTCAGTGCTAGGGGAGCCTTTGTCTATCCCAGAGGAGAGAGAGAAATTACGTAATGATTGTCAGTGGGCGGTCCTTAGTAGTTCACGTTGGGCTCACTAGAGGGCCGGGTATAAAAAGGGAAGTCTAGCCATTTTTTGATCAGAACTCATTAGGCAGAGCGACTTCTCATTTCCCTTGCTAACTATATATATTCTTCTGACTGATGTGAACTTTCTCTACTACCTTACATTCTTATCTCCTCTTTTCCCTACCCTTTTTAACTTCCATGGTCCCGTTGGTGCAGAGCTAGTCAGCCAACGTATTATCGCTTGAGTTCTCACAAGATACTTGCCTATTAGATAGCCTATTTTGGAAGGGTTAACTTAGAATAGGATTGATTTATGTTTGTTGCACTTGTATATGCATTTCCCTGTGTGTTATTATTATTCCTGTTTTCTGCTAGTCTAGGTAATGCTAGACTGGGGTAAGGCTTTTCTGTGTTACGAGTTGTTGTTTGATGCAGTGGTTAAGCGATAAACCTGCATACTCGTTTCGGTTCAGTGAAGCCTAGGTTGTCTTCGCGGCTGACTGTGTTGAGTTAATAATTTACAGTGCGTGAGGGAAAGAGCCTAACCACCCTGTATTTTATTAACAGTTTGTTTTTACTTTGTCAAGGAGCCGGGAGAAAACCAGATACAAGGGATCTGGATTTCTCAAAGTGCACTTGTTAGTGTTAATGTAATACTTTAAACAGTTGTGAGGACTTCGCTAGGCTACGAGCCGTTTTTGCTCAGTCACTGCTACCTTTTGCCCACAGTACCCCAGCTAGACTTTACTCGATTAGTAGATACAGAATAGTATTGAAGCTTTCCTTATGTATGATATTGTTTAAGCACTATTGATTTCATGTGTTGCACGCTTGGCTACTTTAGTGATTAGTGGCCCACGAGCACAATCCGAGTAGGCTATTGCCGTTGCATTTGCGGGGTACTTCTTTTTAATGTTTGCCATTTACTATTGCATATTCTTTTAATTATTCTTATGCCAATTTAAACCTTTAATAGTATTTAATTGCCAGTGTTTTGCTTATTGAATTGCTGTTCAAAATCCGATACGTACTTCTTACGAGCATCCGAGAAGCATCTAACTTTTTTCAGAAGATTCCTTGCTCGATGCTTAAGGACTATTAATTAACGTAACGTAATAGTGCCGATCCGAAGTAGAGGGTGGAGGACTTCTTAAGTTCTTAGTCAAGGGTGGATTACTTCGGCTTCGGCCAACACTATTCTTTGGTGTTGTTTCTTACTTCTTTGTTTGATTGTTGACCAGACTAGATAATTCCTGTCTCTTTATTAGTCTGTTGTTGAACACTAGTACCGAGTTCTTGTATACCCCGTTATAGCAGATTGAACTCTGGAGGGTATTGGTGTTTTTTGTTCGGCTGGCAGTACTCAGGGGTTGGGATCGTGTGTTTCCGTTGTGGCAGCGAGCCGTATTCGAGTCCTGATTGAGAGCCCTTGTGTACCCAAGTGCCAGGTCGTAACAAAGGTGATGGGTAATTTTTCTGGCTCCCTTTCTTCCTCATGTTTTGCCCCATTAGTTTGTCGATTTTATGACCTTTCGCCCCATTTTGTTGTCAATATTAAGACCTTTCGTGCTATTTAGGAGTAATTCTTTTTCCCTGGCGAACAATAGTGAGCCTGTAGTTTTGGAATATCCGGCCTTCAGCGGGGACATTTTTCTACCGAAATATGTACAGTACAAATAATTCTAGAAGGGGGATCTAATGGATTTGTTTTTAGAGTTTAATGGAGGTCTAGAGGGGAAACTAAAATTAACATAAACAAATAATAAAATCAACCAAAAATATGAACCATTCCCCATAATTGAATTAAAATAGTGCTGTATGATCCACTGTTTACCACCTCTCCTTCACATTATTAAAGTATATACAATATACAGTATGTTCAACGATAGTATTGGCACGCCCATTACAAAATTCTTCCCCTAATACCCCCTGCCCACCCACCCCCCTTTCCCCCTGCCCACAGCATATTTTACTATTTCTTTGTATTTACTCAGGCCCACTCCCCACTTTTCCTTTTTTTTTCCGGGAGTACTGTCTCATAAATTCCCTCTCGGCTGCCTCACTAATGTTGTCTCTCTTGCAGGGATTCATTCCCCAATCTCATTTTAAGGGTACAGTGGTTATTTTGGGGGTCTATCTATCTATCTATATATATATACAGTATATATATATAATTATATATACAGTATATACAGTATCTATAGGGTGGATGGGACTCGTTAGCCTTGGTCGGCAACTCATCTAGGGGAGACAACCTTATACAAATCCGGGTGGATGGGATTCGTCAGCCTTGGTTGGCAACCTGTCTAGGGAAGTAAACCTGATACAAATCCGAACACCACTGTAGAAAAATAGTGCTAACAAGATACACAGAGGGCCTCGGAGTCGGACGGATCCTAAATTGAGTGGTCAATCCTGTAAGTCCTTCACTAAACTGACTCGGGTTGTACCTCTCACAGGGAATAGGTCCGCTTGGGGGCATTCTGTGTATGGCCACCCTCGTAAGGGGAGTAAGGCGTCCGGCAATGGATAGATAGATATATATATATATATATATATATATATATATATATATATATATATATATATATATTTTTATTTATAAAGTTTCCTCTGTAGACCTCCATCAAACTTTAAAAAAAACATCCATTAGATCCCCCTGCGAGATGAATTTGTATATTTTTAGTTGGAAAATGTTCACGGCCGAAGACCGATTCCTCCACATTTACATGCTCGCTATCGCTCGCCAGGGAAAACATCAACGCCTAAAGGGCACCAAAGGTGTTAATATTGACAAAGAAATGGGGTGAACTAATACTAATGGGGCAAACGTCTTAAAGTCTCAAGACTAATGGGGATAATCATGAGGAAGAAAGAGGACCAGAAAAATTACCCATCTTTCTTTAAAAAGCTCTTTGCATTTTTGTTCTGGCACTGTGCTCGCTCCTGACAATTACGGAGGAAACAGCCCAGGGGAAGTGAGAATTTAGATGACGTCGGAAAATTGTGGAGGTGAATTTGCAGTAGGTATAGATGTTGTGTTGTCCCTATTCGGGCTCTGTCTTGAGTCAGCCACCCTCAGAAAAAAACTAACAAAGAAAAGGGAAAGTGGGGAATGGGACTGAGTAAATACATACACATACAGTACATTATATAGTAAGTGATAATACAATATACGATAATTTATTAGTGGCCCCTTCATCATTGACGATGCGCCTTAACATTGTTTATGGCCAATCTTTGAACTCAATCTTGTCTTTCAAACATCCCGCCCGGGAGAGATCAAAATACGATTGCCACACATCGTGAGCGAAACGCTCTTAAAAACCACTCACGGATTCGTCCTATATGAAGTGGGTACCACGACTAGAAAAAAAATAACAAAATATAATGAAATACAAGCATTTAAACTTGATCTTAGCATTGCGTTTCCCATGCGTCAGCTGTTCCGCACGCTTCGTCTCCCTCATTGAAGCGATCTCTCGCCCTTATTCCTCCCGGGCACGCTTGTGTCAGACGTGTGTCGTGGGCGCTCCAGCCCTCCTTCATTCTTCACCTCCCCTCGGTCATGGTGAGTCTTTACTCATATATACATGCTAAGTGCTTAGGTTAGGTAGCTTATAGATTAGGAGTAGGCTGTGAGCGTTCTTTAGCGGGCCCTGGAGACTGTTTTTCAGGGTTCAATATGCTAAGGCAAGTGTGTTAGGCAGAGTCCTCGTTGTGATAAGGCGAGGCTCCCACGTGCTTGTTTTATTATCCTAGCTCATTATTAGTTCACTATTTAATCATGAGGCTTTTTATAGGGTGAACCGGGGCCTGTTGTTCGGTCCGTTTTGGGTGTTCAACAGTATGCCACGTGGGCTAGTGCTCGTGGATGGTCTCACTTAGTTGAGGGGTCCTGCACGGAGCCATGCTGCTCTTCAACCTACGCTTCGTGATTACTACATGTTCATGCTGGTCGACGCTGGATGCAGGTATGTGCTATTATGACTGATATTATCGACATCTGCCCCCATCTAGTTGGCCTCATGTAGGTTGCTTATGTATGGCTAGGGAGTGTTATTATTGATTTTATATATATTATTCATGTAAAACTATGCCATATATGTGCACGTTGGTTATTCCATTTTGGAGGGTTGGCCCTTCCAGCGGGATTTATGAAAGTGAGACTTAGTCAACGTGCCTCTAGTTGTTTCACATGGTTTTTTCGCCGGGAAACATCTAGAGTTATGTTAAAAAATTCAGAATATCCTCGTTTGGTGCAGGATAGAAATGGATTTTGTCAGTTTTGTTTACGGCGTCTAGTATGATTTCGGCTTGACCGGCATTTTACTAAAATTGTTTTTTGAGAGTGTTCGGCTAACCCGCCTCTATTACAACAACTTATTCCGCCGCATAAACTTAACAATAAAACGTTCGTTGCTTGGTACTGTCCGAACGTTTATCTTGGTGGTTGGAAGTGGGTAGCTACTACCGCCGGAACAATTACGACTGAGCCGAGAAACGAACTGAACCATTCCTATCTTGTAGCTCTCAGTTATCTGTATAGCTTATATTTAAGGCGTTGGTCCGCCGCGGGTAAAGAATTTAGATCCATACGTAGCGTTGGTCGGCGGGTTTAGTTCTTTCATAACAAGACGGGATGAGGTCAGTGTTGATCACTTAGGTAATAAGTTATATACACAGGTAGCACATGGTAGGCTACTAACTACTCACTTACATTTCTGGGGAATGTACTTAACGTAAGTGGAACTAAGACTGTTTAGTGTTATTTAACTCTTTTTTTTCTCTTTATCGTTGGAGATATATATTGAATATTAGCTTTTCCAGCCTAGAGTGTCCTTATGAGCATTGATTCTTGGAATTTTCTCACCCATAGGTTCGCATGTGGGACACCTAGGAGGATCTGCATCTTCCTGGCGGGAGGGATAAGAGTGCTCTCTCTTTTTGTTCTGCTTTGAGTTGTACAAATTTAACAGTGATTGGGCACATTCTCTGTGTTAAGTGTGTCCCCTGTTTAGATCGATCTCGTGGTCGTTGGCTTTCACAATCATGCCCCAAGTGTTCAGCCTTTCGCAATGCATACTTAAACCATGCCGATGGACAGTGTAAAACAATTTTGCTCCACATTCAATCAGTTTATGTAACGTACTGTAAGACAGTGGCCCACAAATCATTACAATTGGATGACCAAATATTAGAGGATTTGCGTAAAGTGCCGTCAGTTACTACACCCCCTGGGGGTAATACTCGTGAAACTCCCTCCCGCCACCCCAAGCGGCCTAGGACCTCAGATCTACCATACGCACCTCCCTCGTCTAGCCGGCGTGATAGGTCCCGCTCTCCTAGACCTAGACCCAAGCCGCCTTCTGTTGAACAAGCGTCTAAGAGGTCACGCTCTGATTTTGACGCCGCTCTCGCTGCTGGCGATGACAAAACCAAGAAGAGGCAGTCTAGGAAGTCCTCCTCGTCGAAGAAAGCGGTGCAGCCTCCACCTAAACTGGACAAACATTCTTCGTCACACAAGGAGGCACCTAGAGACACATCCATCAATGTCTCCGGCCACTCGCACCGGTTTACCATCCCCCACCGTGTTCAACCTGAACCTACAGTTGTACCAGTATTGGGATCGGAAAGAGGCAGCAGTGTATTTTCTTGCCGGCAGGAAGATGAATGCTCTTCTAACCAACCCGCCTCAGTTCAAGACCCTACAGAGTATGAGATACTGGATCTGAACATGCAGGACCTCTCTGAGTTCAATGTTCTCAACAACTCACAAACAGAAACACACGATTCCGCTGCCCGGGTCGGCGAGTCTCGGTTGGAGGCTTCACCGGCCCCCCTGACCCGGCCACCGGGATCTACTTTACACCAACATGGAGTGCGTCTGGCCAACGCCCTTCTTCTCGGCACTCGGGAACACAGGACTCAGAGATGTCACAGTCCGCGTCCAAGTCAGACCAAGGAAGTGGGGTTTATGTTATAATAATAATATAATAATAAATAATAGTTCTTAAAGCTAGCGCATGCTAAGCTAGCTAAGGATAGCTCAATAAGGCCGATTAGGCGTATTTCCATTGGGGTCCTGTACTACTAGCCCATCCCTTTGCTCATGAGGGATGGTAACGACTCAGTGCTTGTGAAAAATCTTTAATGCGCCGAGCGTGGGCGCGAACCCGGGCCTTCTGGGTGGAAGTCCGAGACGCTAGTCACTACACCAAGCGAGCCGCTTAAGTTATGTTACGAGTGAACAATTACGGGAGTGGTTTGATTTTATGAAACAGGTTAAGGGAGAGAGACAGGTAACAGTTTCAGTACCAGGTGGTGCGGACCTCTAGGGCAAGTACTTGTTCAACCTCAGGTGAATGTAAACTTACCTCCCCCCACTGTCACTCCTACGGCTTCCACTTCGGAAACCACGGCTATTTTGCCATCTAATCTGAAGTTGTTCTCTGATTTGCTTCCTCCGCCACTTGATAAATCTATTCCTAGTAAATGGGGCCCTATGCCCCTTTTATATGGACCGGATACATCTTGGTCTGTCATTAAGCCTTTACGCCCCGAGGTCGCACAGCCCACAGTTACAGGTGAGTCTCCTGTTCTGGAACATTGCGTTATTGAGGCAAGTGAGGCTAAGAAACTAAGGGCCAAGAACCAATCTGGGGAGGTACTTGATGTTGTTGTAAAAGCCATTCTCACTATTTACAATCCTGACTATTTTGTGTACATGCCATCCCCTGCCTTGCCTCCCGCTTCTGCCGGAAAACTATTTTCCGATTGGACTAAGTCATATGGGTTTAATGATTTAAAACTTTTGCAGGGCTTGATCCCAGAGTTAAATTCAATAGCCTTCAGGGACTCTGCAGGGTCTTCAGTAGTTCAGATTAAAAGGGGGGAGTCAGGGCCGTGGGAGGCATGGACACATGAGGCCCAGCTGTTTGCCAGCACTATAACTAATAAGAGCAGTCATCAGCTCCCGCAGGAGGACAATCATTGGTTCTCTATGCCGGTAGGCAAGGCGGAAGGGATCCCTCAACATATTTTTGACTTTTTGGGGGCCTCTAAACTTTCTTCATGCCAATTACCTGAACCTTTTTATCCTCCCACACAGGTCCAGATTGATAAAGATTTTAAAATGAGACTAGCGTCCCAATACCTGCTCAGCCGCCAGCTTGCGGCCTCTCTGGCCAGGACGACTGAGTCGGTAACGGACGCTGGCACCCAGAAGGCTCTTTTTCTGACTAGGCGCCTTCTTCTCCAAACCTCCATTCAGTCTCTTGATGACATCTGGATGGCTCTCTTTGAGGCAGTATGGGTTCGTCAAGACCTGAGGGTGTACTTGGTAGGAGACTCCCTGTAGAGCTTGGTAGGAGACTAAAGGGACGGTTACACACGACCAAATTTTTGCCAACTTTTGTCACCACTACCGGCGATTCCTACGACACCTAATATAAGGGTGGTTACACATGTAGGGACAGAGTTGCTCGTAGCACAGATTTTAATGGCACTATCTCACGTACACACTTTCGTTCTCACTTCGAAATTAATTGGTCTTAATTCGGCCGTTTTAGCTTCCCGTCATGCTATAAATACATCACAATCCCTATGATAAAGTTGAGCATATATATAAACCAAGGTAAGTGTGACTATATTGCTTGGTATTACCTAAAACAAGCGACATAAATCCACGTCTGGTGAACAAATTGGAAGTCAGTTGAAGCAGCAGTGTGCTCATGATTGGCTATCTTATCAGAACCCTGATCATTTATTTAGTATCTATATTGTTACTTATTTAGCCATTAAACTAGATAATTTTTAAGTAATTTTAATGATTTCTTAATAAATTACAATGCTATCCGAATCTAAAGAGCTATTAAATATCACAGGAAACGCAATAATAACGTATATATCATAAAGTAAACACAAGCAAGATAAAGAAATGGTAAACACAGGAAGTAAGCGAGCGAGTAGACTGACTGGCTCGGGCTCACCCGGCTAAGCCAATCACAGGCCATGATTTACGTATTACACATTTAAAATAGGCAGTGACGGCATTCCTTCCCTTGCTTGTGTTTACTGTATTATATGTACGAATTTATGGGTTCCATGTAGTATTTATAGCGCTTAAGGTTCGGATATCACCTATCACATTATCATTATAAATATTAAAACTTATATAGTTTAATATATATATGGAATATATATTAATAGGCCTACAGAAGAAATGTATTTCCACGACATAGCCTACTAATTCACGCCAAACACTATACCGTATAGGCCTACTGTATATTTAGAATGCTAAGTTATTTAAAGAGTACTATATACTACGTCGCATTAACCGAACCTATTATGTTTATATACGGTATATTATCAAGATTACAAAGCATACAGAATACATAATGTGTAATATTGAGGGAATTAGTATGCGGCTAATCATTGAAGTTACGAAGCTACTACTCATATTTAGTTATAAAAAAATTATCGTTTACTGTTGCAAATTATAACTGTAAGTTGAAAAGAATAACCGATATATGATACATTTAATCACTTTAGGGAAGATTCTTCCCATTCTTGCCCAAAGATATTGTATTTGTAGTAACTTTAAGTTGTGCATTCGTACTGTAGCCTACTTCTTGATTAAACCGTTTTATCTCATCCCAATATATTGACTAGTATACTGTAATGCAATATATATTTCAGGATTGAGCATGGTTATAGTATATTAATGCTTGTACATCATATATATATATATATATATATATGCAACCCATATTTATAGTTTCCGCAACAGGCGATGCGTCCCGTACATTCGGGACGCAAAAGTTGCCCTATTCGGGTGACAAATGGGTCCCGAAAAAGTTGCTTGGGGCGCAAAAGTTGCTCCATGGAGCAACTTTTTGTCACCGTTTCGGGCAACTCAGGTATGTGTAACCGTGCCTTAATATTATCAAATGTTTTCACCAAAACCCTAGCCTCTGACGCTGCCTGGTGCACTGTCAATTTTCTATTAGACTCTCAACCTGCCACTACTTCTAAGTCAAAGAGTGAGCAACCATTTAAATCTAAATTTAATGCTAAGAGTTAATTTCATGGTCAGTCCCAGTCCTTTCAGTCATCCAAGACTTACATAACCGCTGGGAGTAACGGGACGTCTCGAGGACAAGGTCAATCCAGGGGTAGAGGGCGTTGGTTCAGGGGTCAGTCTAGGGGTAAACCCGGTAGTGATGATAGCAAGGCCTCTCATATCCCCCTATTCCAAAATAAGAGTCACATCCCTCCAATCCAAAAAAATGAGACACCACAAGGCTCTCTCACTCCCAGTGCCAAGGCAAGGCGAGGCGGATCCGTGAGTAGTACTGCCGGACAACACCAGTCATGCGACTGGCAACTTCCGGGACTGTCATCGGGCATGGCCCCGGCGAAAATGGGCAAGGACAGTGGTCAGGAAAGGCCTCTCATGGCGGTGGTCCCGGCGACCCCGTTTACATATCCCCACAGAATCCAATCATTTTCTTTAGAGGTGAGATCCGTCTTCAACGAGATGGCCCAAAAACAGATCATTATCCCCAGTCCTTCGTCACAACGCGTGTTCACTTCCCGGTTGCTCCTGGTGCCAAAAAGGGACAGTGTTCAGATGAGGCCGGTGATCGACCTCTCTTATCTCAACACCCATATTCACAATCAGTCGTTCAGGATGCTGACTGTGAATCAGATCAGATTGACACTCCCGCCACAGAGTTGGATGTGTTCCATCGATCTAACAGAAGCCTATTGGCATGTCACCATCAACAAACGTTTTCAGAATTATCTAGCTTTGCGCAACGGGGATCAAACATTTGTCTTTCAAAGAATGCCTGTTGGTCTAAATCTGGCACCCCGAGTTTTCACAAAATTAGTCCGACTGGCTTTGCTACCATTACTAAATCAGGGGATCATGATGTTATGGTACCTCGACGACTGGTTAATAGTAGCTCAAACCAAAATCATTTGCCCCCAACATGTACAACAGGTGTTAAATCATGTAGCTGCCTTGGGGTTCAAGGTGAACTTAGCAAAGTCCTCCTTGATCCCCACCAGGAAAATCCAGTGGGTGGGCCTTATCTGGGATACCGAGTTACTCACTCTGAGTCAGAGCGAAGACAACCGTCAGAGATTTCGGAGGAAACTCTTTCGGTTTCTTCATTCTCTGATAACAACGAGGAGGATCTGGGAATCTCTGGTAGGCTCACTCAATTGGATACAGCTGACGGTCCCGTTAGGTCGTCTGAAGGTCAAACAAATTATTTTGGAAGGAAACAGGTGCTTTCCGCTATTGCCAGCGGAAACACTAAGGTGAATTCCAAATTTAATCCAAAACCTACTGGCGGCTTGGGCGAAGCCAGAAGTAATACACTCCTCCTTGACATGGACAGCTCCTCCTCCAACAGTCTGGATAGATACAGACGCGTCAGGTACCCTGGGATGGGGTTACCAGTCAAACCTAGGTCATCAGGGTCAGGGTCTATAGTCCAGGTCAATTCACCTTCATATCAATGCCAAAGAGTTGTTAGTCCCCCTATTCTTTTTACAGGAGCACGGCATGAGCCAGGCGGGAAAGTCCCTAGCCGTCAGAATGGACAATCTGACTGCAGTGACATGCATTCAGAAACAAGGGTCAGCGAGACCTCGAGTGTTACAAGGGTTGTCGGAAAAGATCTTTCAACTAGCTGCAATGCTAGAGATATATCTTCATGCAACATATCTGCCCGGCGTGGCGAACGTGTGGGCAGACGCTGTGTCTAGGAGATAGAGCACTCAAGTAGAATGGGCTCTCAAGCAAAACATCTTTCAAGAGATGATTGCCGAACCCTACCATCCACACGTGGACTTGTTCACGTCAGAGGCAAACCACAGGCTGCCTCAGTACCTCACACATCGGAGTCAGACTCCGGCGGGGGGTCCAGACGCATTTCTGGTAGACTGGAACAAATGCAGCTCCATTTATCTATTTCCACCTCCAGACTCATCCTTAATGTGCAAAGTAGTTCACAAACTACGGGGTTATCGAGGCATGGTCTCGATGATCGCGCCGTTGTTGCCGGCTCAAGTTTGGTACAATCAATTGAAGGCATGGTGCGAGAACCCGGTGTCGCTCCCGATCTCGTACTCCACTTAGACACAATTGGAAACCTCAAGACCTCGCTGACTTTTGCCTTATGGATATTCAGAAGGCCAAGTGGCTAGGCCGGGTTTGGGGAAACCGTGACTCACAAGTTGATTAATCAGTATGCTCTATCAACACAAAGACAGTATCAATCTCATTGGAAGTCATTCACTACCTGGATCGTAGAAACTGAACAACAACAGTCCTCGGTGGCTCTGGTGTTTAATTATTTAAATTACCTTTTTGAAATGCAAAAGTTGTCACTTGTCACATTAAGGAATCACCTCACAGCAATTCGGACGCCTTTTTTCGATTTAACTGGCCTGTCCGTGCCAGAGGCGAAAGAAAAGGGCTTCATGCGGTCTTGCTTCCGGCTTCGCCCTCCTCCACGTTAACTCACACCCACCTGGTCTCTTGATTTGACCCTTGAAATGCTTCATTCCCATAAATATTGTCATAATCCTCCTTTCGAGTTAAGACTTAAGAAAGCCATTTTTCTAATGGCATTGGCCACGGGTGATAGGGTGTCTGAGTTGGCGGCAATGAGTTCGGAGCCATCTTGCTTAAGATTTTTGAGGCGCAACATGAGTGTACATATTGCTCCTGCTCTTAATTTCATTGCTAAAAATGAACACAGTAATCATATTTTTTACAGAGTTTGAAGTTCCTGCTCTGAAACAGGGCAATAAGCACCATTTACTTTGCCCGGTGCAATCACTCATTTTATTTATGCGGGAGTCTCGGCCAGCTCAGGCGGGATCCCTCTGGGTTTCACGGACAGGTAAACATCTTAAATAAACGACAGTTGGCTGCGTTATTGGTAGAAGTAATCAGAAAGAGTAATCCGTGCGTTCTTGCTAGATCACACAATAACCGGAAATGGGCTGCATCACTCAGATTCCTACATAATTACTCACTCGATGATATTCAACACACCAAATTATGGTCATATAACCACACTTCCTTAACACGTTACCTGTCAGTGGATCTCATGAAACCTTTTCGTACATGTATAGCATTAAAGCAGAGAGTCTAGTTTTAAGTTATTTTTGTAAAGAAAAGGGGGGGGGGGGAGGTATCCTAGCCAGGGCCTCTAACCTGCCTCCTATGTGATACAACGTGAAGACGAGAATGAAGGTCATGTGATAACCCGTTCCTTAGACTAAAATAAGTCTAGTCAGGAAAACATGTTGTTTATTTTATGTATGGCAATAGAGTTTCATTATGCTCATTAATCTTAAGGTTAGGATTAAGGGCAAGAGTACAAATATGTTTATAATACAGTACCTGTAGGCCATATGTATATAGGCCACAATATTATCAGTATTTTATAAGAGATGAGATATTGATTTATTTTTGTATTCATAAGCTAAAATGTATAGTTTATGTGTGTCACACCAACTGTTCTGTCAAACGTAACGGTGCTACACAATAGGCAACCTTTAAGAGACGCCGCCTGTAAAACCTTTTATTATTTTTATTAAACTATGATCTTTTTCGTAAGAGTTTCTCTTTTAACCTTAGTAATTTATTAGTGGTTATGATGTTCATGATGAATGTCCCCTCCAGTCTTGAGATATCAGGCGCATCATCAATGATGAAGGGGCCACTAATAAATCATAGGTTTGAGTCCCGATGGGAAGAAGGAAAACCTATTATTTAGTAGTGGCCCCGGAATCATTGACGATTTTGGCCCTCCCTTCCATCCCCTTCCCATTCATCTGCTATGTTTTGAGAGTCTTGATATATCAGATTAAGGGCGAGAGATCGCTTCGATGAAGGAGGCGAAGCTGGCGGAACAGCAGACGCATGGGAAGCGCAATGCTAAGATCAAGTTTTAAAAAATGTGTTTCGTTATTTTTTGCTAGTTTTTTCTAGTAGTGGTAACCACATCATATAGGACGAGTCCGTGAGTGTTTTTAACCCTTAATTAGCGGCGAGCAACATAAGTCGAGTTAAATAAAGCTGGACTATGTGGCGGCGCTCGACATAACTCGAGTGGCAATTTCAGCACGTAATGTGGCTGAGAGAGAGAGACAAGTGGTGGCAGGAGACTAGCGAGCGTATGACTGCTCCAGACCACCGCGGCGAACCTACTGACACAAATCTCAGCTCCCTCCTCCCTCTCTCACTCGCTACATACTCAATTATGTACTGAAAGTACCGAATTACCTGCTTTTTGCACTCGCGTTGCACGGTTATTGCAAGAAAACTATCCATCATACAAGGATCGTTATGGTGTCATTCGAAAGCTCTGTTTATGCCCTTTCAGGGATAGGTACTTGTTTTACGTTCTGGGTCTTATTTAGGCATGAAAATGATCACGTAAACAGCCCTATTTTGGCTAAAAACACCCCGCTGTGCGGTACACATAAATAAACCGCATAGGCCGCTCGTAAGGTGTTAAGAGCGTTTCGCTCACGATGTGTGGCAATCGTATTTTGATCTCTCCCGGGCGGGAAGTTTGAAAGACAAGCTTGAGTTCAAAGATTGGCCATAAACAATGTTAAGGCGCATCGTCAATGATTCCGGGGCCACTACTAAATATTAGGGTTTCCTTCTTCCCTTCAGGACTCAAACCTATAATATAGGTTTTCAAAGTGGAAGTCAGCGCTTACAAATGCTTACTGTATAAAGATAAACTACTAATGAATATACATACTTGCCTACTATGGTATAAGTTGACAGCAAGTAGACGCAATGGTCATGAATACCATTATACACAAATACACACATACAAGACACACACATCTAAAATAGGTCATTGATACTTACGAGAACACAACAAATTGAAAAATAAAGGAATGAAATAATGAACTAATTTTCATTCCCAATATCAAATAATCCTAATGAAATTAATGAATGCATGTGATCCTCCCGGGATTTGAACCTGGCATACTACATACAGATCTTAAACACTTTAACCATTACACCACTAAGACAGTTAAAGGTTAAGTGCATGACTTCGATTCATATCAATTTATCGAATACTGGATATCAATCTAATCACGCACTCAGACCCAACTGCACATTGAATAGCTTAATGTTTATGAGGGTGGAAAAAACAACTTATGGGGCATAGGCTCTCAAAGGACCGACCTCGCTACAAACTATTCCTGAACCTATTGTAATAATCTAATTAATACATTTTCCTCCCAACACTAAACACCTCCCAATGAAATTAATGAAATTTATTTTATGCGCTTGAATGTAAATTTCATGAAAATGGCAAAGGCTTTAATTTTCTGTTATCCTAAATGTTGAATATTTTGGTATCTCAGAATAATACCAAGGTGTTCTTTGTGTCAGTTTTAGGCTTTGTACTCTAAGGAGATTATTATAGATGTGTTTATTTATTATTTAATTATTGTTTTTTTTAATTGTCCTCCCTAGACCTCCATCAGACTTTTAAAAATATCCCCAAGACCCCCTTACAAGATAAATGTGTGGATTTTTCGGTAGAAAATATCATCCGGCTAAAATACGGTACCTCCTAAATTGCAGGCTCACCAGCAAAAAATGGACACCTAAATGGCAGGAAAGTTCTTACATTTGACAAAGGTGTGGGATAAAAAAAGTCTTAACATCGCCAATCTATTGGGGCAAACGTCTTAAAGGGCATAGCGCATGTGGTCAGTTATCCTCATTATCATAAATGTTAGTGTACAGTATATCTCTTATGTGCAATAATAGTTGTCCGAGTTTCTTATAAATGTAAATATAAATACATTAGTATTTCGGGCGAGAGGCTTTTCCGAGCCCCTCTTGACGTTTATAAGGGCATTGGGGTACCCATAGCATAACACAATATGTCAAAAAGTTTCAGGAGTCAGGTCACTGCCACCATTTTGATTCACAGTATCTCTGTTAAGTACTCCAAGCTGTGAAAGCAGTTACACAGATGGAACATATCTAAAAGAGGGGTTTGATAAATTGTATGAGCAGCATAAGTTAAATAATGAAATGTAAATATAATGGCAAGCTATCGAATAATGCACTGTGAAAGTGAAAATAAAGATGGAATATTTTGACATGTAGTCCGTATACTGTTTTAGTACAAAAGTACCTGTATACCGTTAGAATAAACACTAGTGTTGCCGTATGGATAGAGCAGCCAATACATATTTATTTATGATTAACGGTACCAACATGTGAATAATTGTTTTGATAGATACTTTAGGATAGAAATTTGTTCACTCATGTGATATATATATCAAATACTACCTTCACATTACTTCATCATGTACGAAATACATCAGGGTAAGTTAAACATAGGCAATATTAAAACAGATTAAATTCCTGAGATCAAGTTTCTCTCTCACAAACAAAAGAGAGAGGCGAAACTTGAGACTTTACTTGTCATTAGTGAGACCCCATATGGATTATGCTGTTCAATTTTGGTGTCCTTATTACAGAATGGACATAGATTCATTGGAGAGAGTACAACGTAGAATGACAAAAATGATCCATAATATTAGAAATTTTCCGTATGAAGAAAGGTTGAAGAAATTAGGCTTACATTCGTTAGAGAGACGCAGAGTTAGAGGGGATATGATAGAGGTATTCAAGTGGGTTAGTGGGATTAATAAAGGGGACATGAAAAATGTACTAAAGCTCAGTGATAGCGAAAGAACTCGTACAAATGGTTTCAAATTAGATCAATTTCGTTTCAGAAAAGATATAGGCAAATATTGGTTTGGTAACAGAGTTGTAGATGGGTGGAATAGGCTACCAAGTGATATAGTGGGATCAAGAACGATAGGGAGCTTTAAGATAAAATTAGATAGGCATATGGACGAGATGGGTTGGGTGTGAGGGGGATCTACCAGGTGTGGGCCAATCGGCGTTCAGCAGACCCCCGTAATCTTGTGTTAATCCCTGACCATTTTGGTGGGGGCAGTACTCAAGGTATTAGTGAGTTGGGCCCATAATTGGGCCTTGTAATTGGAGTTGAGTGTGACAGGGATCTGCCTTGTATGGGCCGATCGGCTTTTTGCGGACTCTCATTTTCTTATGTTCCTATGTTCTTATGAAAAGGTTTGCCATCAAGCTCCTAAAGCTTGAAATATCTTACACGGCTTTGCTTACTATTTTAGATCAACATTTAAGGCAAACCAAGACAACTGTGGAGCATCAATCATGCTTTAATATGCTTTAGACATTGATAACATGGAATAGGATTTTGTATGAGCTATGCCCTTTAAAATGTCAAAACTTATGGGGTTAGCCATGAGGAAGAAGAGGGTCCATAACCACCTTCCCCTCCCCTACCCCACGTTAAGGGGGTAGGGGGTAGATTTTTGTGGATCCCCTTCTCCCTCATGTTTAGCATATTGATGTGGGGGTTTTAAGACATTCCTTCCATTAGTTTGGCGATTTTGAGATCTTTCGCCCCATTTCTGTGTCAATATCAAGACCTTTCGTGCCATTTACAGTAGGTGTCGCTATTATCCTGGCGAGCGATAGCGAGCCTGTCATTCTAGAAGGAACCGGCCTACCGAAAAATTTACAAATTTATCTTGAAAGGGGCTTTAGAGGTGTTGTTTTTTTAACCTTGATGGAGGTCTAGCTAGGAAACTTAAGAATAAACTAATAGATAAATACATAGACCAAAAAACAAACACTAGGGGCACCTTAAGTAATATTACTAATATATATATATATATATATATATATATATATATATATATATATTTATATATGTCAAGTGTGACTTATAGAAAGATAAGCTTTAGGTTCAGAATAATATTCGGCAGCTGATCAGCCTAATATACTAAATTAGATTTGCCTCTCCTATATCTTTATACGACTATTATAAGATGTTACGCTGGCCAGCTTGCCAGAATGTACTCGTACTCGCTAGCGCTCGCCAGGGTAGTGAAATGGGCTATAATAATCGTAGAACGATGTTCTTTCTTTCTTAGTATTCATGTTGTCACAGACAGATCGGTGTTTGTCTTTATTCTTGTCTGTGACACTTGGAAGTATTTTATATCATTGATAGAGTTCTAAGATATGTAGTGTGAATTGCAAGGAGAAAGAGATAAGGGAGGCAGCTAGGTGGTAGTGTGTGCATGTGTATGTATGTGTGCATTCCTCGCTTGGGCTGTGCCACTCGCTTGTGATTGGCCGGCGGGCCTAGCGTGTCATATGACGCCTGCTCTTCATGACGTAGTGGTCTGTGATTGGGGGCCGCTGTCTCAGCTCGGTGCTGGGGGGCTCCTACCCGCGTGTCTCCTTAGAGCTTGGTATGTTGTGCTTGGTCCTAGACGTCCCTTGCATTCTGTCCCCAATCTAACCCTCTTTACTACTGTTTCTCTCTCTGAACTTCTTCTTTTCCTTACTTCTTGTCTTTATTCAATTACTTATCCCTTCTGGTTCTGCATACGACTTCCATAGTCGGCCAGTCGTATTACCAGCACCAGTTCTCACATATATGTTTTGCACTAGCTTTAGGGATTATTAGAGTCATAGTCACATGGAGTCATATTATTGGGTGCTTCTAATTATTGGGTTGTTCTTTGTTACTATTTAATGCTAGACCGTGGAGGGTATCTTTGGTCGTTGTCTGAGTTATGTATATGGCAAGTCAGAGCCTGTACGACTTCGACGGAGCTAGGTAGCCTGTAACCCTTGTGCATATTTTTCATTTGCGAGTGTAGCAGTATACAAGCGAAGGGCTTTTTGCCTACTCTTCCTTGTATGCTTGCTACCTCATTTTGTTGACCTTTGTGGAGTGCCAGAGTAAGACCAGATACTTGAGATCTGGACTTACCAAGAGAGCCTCCTAGTCACTTAATGTAACATAAGGGGGAATCTGTTCAGGGGAGACAGTAGGCTACGAGCATGCTTGCGCTCTGCCTAGGCTCCTTGTACCTTTTATGCCGCTGCTAGACTTTATTAGTAATAAAGACAGCATTGTGTTTATTAACTTTAACTGCGTATGCTATAGGAATTATTCATGTATTATTTTAGCTAGGTTGATGCATAGTGCACAACCCAGTATGACCGTTACTTTGGCTAAGGAAGTACTGTTTTGAGTGGCTATTATTAGTGCTGTCACAGAGTTGTTGCACTCCCTTATTTTATATATATGTATCCTACTTGTTGGTGTATTTAAGATACACGCTTTGATGTCCTGCCCCTGCATTATTTCTGTTCTATATTCAACGAGCATCTTAGAGCATCAGACATTTTCAGAAGATTCCATATCTGTTTGCTGTAGGACTAGACTTCCAGTGTTTTCATAGAGCATTGAAGAGTTTAGTGTTGAGTTCAGACTCACACTAAAGTTAACGTAAGCATATACTCCTGTATTAAATCTTGTTATAGTTTATATAAGCATTGTTATTACTTGAGAGCATTTTATTAACGTAAAGTACTCCTGTGGTGAGTAGGCTTTGCCGTCACCGGAAAGCCTTTGTAGAAGTGTACTAAACCCAGTTAATTGATACCCCGTTATCCAGTAGATTAACTCTGGAGGGTTTAAGTGTTTTGTTCACCGGCTTAATAGTTCGAGGGTTTGGAATTAGCGTACCGTTGTTGCAGATATAGCCTATCTTCTAGTCCAATATTAAGTGCCCTTGTTTATTTCGTAGTGCCGGTCGTAACAAATGGCGACCTTAGTCCAGTATATAGTGAACTGAATATTGCATTTTTTTTTTGGAGAAATCTTATTGCCATTTGGGGTTGAATTTATTTCTTGCAGTGTTGGCAGTGGACATTGTTTTGAGGATATATGGAACTTGTTGGAGTTTATTGGTGACCTAGTATTGCACTTAAAAACATCTTCGAATATTTTTGTGAATAAAGCTACGCGAGAGTTTGGCTACTTTTGTCTTGATTGGAGAATTTTTTTGTTGACTCCATCATGTCACTGGACGGGTCGGAGTATAGTGAGGGCACAGTGCGAGAGACAGGCGAGGAAGTGGAGAAGGTGGAGTTGGTTGACGACGTTCAGGTGGTGAACAATGAGGAGGATGCTCGGAGGTTTTTGGAGGAGCCTGTGTCGGCGGACCGGGTGTCAGAACTGGACCGGTACGGACTGCAGTGTGTAGCCACGGTCTTAGGGTTTTCTGGTACTAGCGGTTTGTCAAGAGGTGAGCTGGTTACCTGTGTGCTGGGTGGGGTGCAGGGGGGTTCGGGTGGAGCGGGAGCTGGGGCACCTTCGTCCCAGCCCCCATTCCACTGAACTCCTATCATGGTCCCCCCTCGGGTTCCGGAGCCGAGTACGTTCCCGCAGGCCGATGTCCGCTGGCGGTTGGGTATGCCTCTAGGTGACTCACGGGGTGGGTCCCCAATAGTAGCACCCCCTCTTCAAAGTTTGTCTCCCGAAATGTTGCTTCAGCTCGAGCTCGCCAAACTTAAGCAACAGACTGAGCTCGAGCAGCAGAGGGCTGAGCTCGAGCAGCGGAAGCATGAGGCTGAGCTCAGGCAGCAGCAGCAGCAGTAGCGAGAGGCTGAGCTCAGGCAGCAGCAGCAGCAGCGAGAGGCTGAGCTCAAGTATGAGTCTGAAAGGTATTGTGCCGATGTTGACCTAGAGAAAACTCGTGTAGAGGTGATGAGGAACCGGGTCGTCCAGGGGGGTCGACCCCATGACCAGTCCCTGTCGCATCTACTAAAGTTGGTTCCAGTGTTTGATGAGTTAGGAGTTACAGAATTCTTTCTCCGTTTTGAGAAAAAGTGCCGGGAGCACCAATGGCCCGAGGAGAAGTGGGCAGCCCTTGTTTCTTCACGATTGACGGGGAAAGCACTCAAGGCGTACGATGCTTTACCCCTAGAGTCTTGCATTGACTACGAGGTGTTGAAAGAGGCTGTCCTTGAGGGCGTATGAATTGCAGCCAGAGACCTATAGGCTGAAGTTTAGGGCTGTTCCTAAGAGAAAGGAGAGTACTTTCCAGGAACACGCTAGAGAGCTGTCAGATGCGTTCGAGAATTGGTTAAGGTCGGAGAAAGCAACTACTTTTGATGCAGTGAAGCAATTAGTATTGTTAGAACAATTTTTCAAATGTACTGGCAGTGACTTGACTCTTAACCTGAAAGAAAAGAAACCTAAAACTCTGCAGGAGGCGGCTGAGCTGGCTGACCTCAGGTTGTCATTGATTCGTGGGTGCGGGTCTGCACAGAGAGCTGAGGCAGGTAACCAGGGGCGTACCACTCCACCCCCCCCGAATTAAGGACACAACTAATTACCCATTTAAGAGTACTGGTGCCAATTTTGATCCCAAGTCGAAACCCTTCCCGTTAAAGAAAGGCCAGGGCCCTTCCTCACCTCAGAGGAAGTCCAAGAGTGAAGTGGAGTGTTTCAAGTGTCATGAGAAGGGGCATATTGCGCGCTCATGTCCGAGCACGCCGCCTACAGCAATGGTGTCACTAGTGAGCAACATCGGTGTGTCTTTGAGGTCTTCCGCGTTTGCCCGGGGCAATATGTCGGTTGCGAAGTCACAGTCGGTGCAGAAGCAGCAGGAGGGCTCGTCACCCGTCCGAGATGCTTTTTGCGGTTATAGAGGGCACGGCACTGTGAGGTGGGATGGTGTGGAGTATAGGCTTGAGTTGCTGCATGATACGGGCACTTCCCAGACACTTATTAAGAACTTCACTGGCAAGCCTATTAACGCGGCTCGGGTTGTGGTGGTTCAAGGCATCAATGCTACGTGGTCTTACCCGCTGGTCAGAGTGGAGCTTGAGGAGGACGGTGTGACACGGGAGTTGGATGTGGGTGTTGTGGAGAAATTGCCAGTTGAGGGGGTCGACCTCCTTCTCGGTAACGACTTTGCGGTGCCTACTTCCGAGGTTCCACCCTTAGTCGTTGCCGAGAGGGCGGCCGACACGAGTAGGGAGGGGCAAGAGGGGCTCGAGAGATCTCAGTCCGCTCAGGTGTCACAGCCTAGTACCCAGGTTTCAGACCAGCGGAGGAAGGGTCGGAAGGAGAAAGTCAAGGCTGGTGGACGGGTTGAGAGTTTGGACCCAGCGACGCTCCTTGGTGACACGGTATTTGCACCAAAATTGAGCTCCGGAGTGGCCCCAGAACCTGTCCCCCCTAGTGACATGGTAGGGCGTGATGGCACTCCGCGACAGAGTAGTTCCCAGGTGCAACTAGAAGATCTTAGTCTTGAGAGTTGTGGGAACGGGGCTATTGAACTCGATGAGGATGGGAAAGCATGCCATGTGAACCTGTTAAAGGAGTTTGTGAGGCGTCCACCTGAGCAGAATACTGTTCCTGTGTTGGTCTGCAGCGGCCAAGGTGAAGAAGGAGAGGAGGGCAGTGGGGCACAGGTGGAGGAAAGTTGGGATTGTCATGTCTCGGCGGAGCAGTGGGCGGGGAACACGAGTCAGGTGGCTGTGGAAGCGCTTGAGCACCTGCCTGAGCAGCAGCGTGCAGCGATCCAGCCCCTGCTCGGTTCATACCCCACTGTTTGTGCCGAGCACCCAGGCCTCACAACTCATGCGGTGCACGATGTTCCGCTGGCAGGTCACTTGGGTGTGAGTAAACCGTTGGCCTCGTTGTTGAAGCTGTTCAAGGTGGGCGACGAGGCTTTGGCATGGTTGTCAGGTCAGGGTCGACCCATGGCTGCTAAAGGTGTTGGTCAGTATCAGGACATTGAGCAGATTGGTGAGGTTGGCTGTGGAGTGGATGCGCTCGGTCGTCGCATAGCCTCCCAATGCTGCTCTAGTAGAATACAACAGCCCTACCATAGACCGACTGTATCTGGCCGTGGCGCTGAAGGCGGTGATGCTGCGCCGGCAGGTGTAGTCGCATGGAATGCGGGGGTGCGCATGTACGGTATCGGCGGGGAAGCCTTAGCACTTATGAACTATGGGAGTGACTGCACAGGTGGTATAGATTGTCCCTCTCATTACCTGGCTGTTCTAGGGACAGAGGTGGAGACGGAGGGAGATTATAGTTTAGAAACTGCGGTCCCGCCTGGGTTGTGGGAGGGCAATGAGCATGTTGTTTTTCGAGATAAGTTGCAACCTCTTGTTCCTAAGCGTCAAGAGAAGTTGTTTACTAGGCTGTGGCAGTACGTCCGCATGGTTGTTGGTTCTCCAGGCCTGATGTACGGGGTGGCACCCGACATGGAGGCTGGAGACAGTGCAAGGCTCAAATTGGCTGCCTACCGTATAAATCCTGCTCGACAGCCTGTAGTAAAAGCAGAGCTGGACTACATGTTGGAGAAGGGTCTGAGGGATAAGGGATATCGTGAGTGGTCGTTGCCAGTGACTTTGCAACCTGAGTTGAGTGGTAAGATCCGTGTTTGTGTTGTTTGCAAGAGTGTTGGTGCATCATCCCTGACAGACGCCTATACCTTATCCAGAGTTGACGACCCCATAGACCGCATCGGGGCTGCCTCGTTTATCACTAAGGTGGAAATAGTGAAAGGTTATTGGCAGGTCAGGTTGCCGGAGAGAGCGAAGAGAAGTGCCAGTCTTGTGATGGACTGGGCAGTTTATCAGTGTCAGGTGTTGTTTTGCTGCCGGAGCACAAGTTGGATGTGTGGCATGTTAAGGGCACTGATAATGTTCTGGCTCATTGTTTGTCACGGGAGGGTATGTTTTAAGGAGCACCCTCGCCGTTCAGTCAGTGTTGGTTTGAGAGTGGAGAAAAAGTAAGCTTGCCCCTGTAGTGCAAAGCCGCCAAAAACACTATTAAAAATAATACAAAAACCTCACATAAAAACTCTTTCTTTAGATAGTTATAAGCAGAGCTGGGCACTTTAGCCAACACTTCCGCAAATAGCCAATTCCGCCATGGCGGAAGTGACATTTTGTTGGCGAATTAGCGTTGGCGCCAAAATGGCTGCCTATTTGCGGGTTTGAAGCTCTGGAAAGTACCTCCATGTTGCAAACCTCGAGTCCGCAAAATAAAAATTCCAGCCGCCAGCCAGCCCTGGGCCGCTCCTACAGCTCCAGCCAAAAAAAGTCATGTGACCAAACCAACTACCTGTGTTCTGGAATCTAGGCCTATACATCGGCTCTTCACGTTTGTTCACTTCCTTAGTAGCAAGCGTCGAGCTAACACCTACAACACACAGCAGTCCAAGAGTTCCAACCTGCTAGCACTTCAACTTTGTTTATATTTTCGGACTATTGAAGTGAACATGGAGTCTACTATCATGCCTACCGCAGCTGCCAACAGCATGGGGAGCAGTTCACGTGACACCATCATCCGACAGTGATGCTGCAGAGCATGCAGAAATCGAGGACCTAAGCCACCCCTGGCCCCACCTAGAAACCTTCTATGGGCCTGTAATTACCAAGAAGATGTCTCTGGAGAAGGGCTTTATAACTTTATAATCTAGCCTAATTTAAGATTATAAAGTTAGGCTATCGTTAATTTGATTGATAGCCTGTTAATTTTTAACCTAAACTAATGTTATTAGGCCACCCTAATCCCATCAAAATGCCTCAAAGCATGTAGGCCTAGGCTAAGTCTAACTTCTATATAGGCTAGGCTATATAGCCTAGGCCTAGGTCTATAATCACTAATCCCATCAAAATGCCTCAAAGCATGTAGGCTAAATATTGCATGTTCTAACTTCTAAATATAGCCTAGGCCTATAGACTAAGTACTAATATAAGTACATTTATTAGGCTAGGCCTAGGCTACCCTAATCCTATCAAAATGCCTCAAAGCATGTAGGCTAAATAATATTGCATTTCTAACTTCTATATAGCCTATAGGCTAGCCTAGGTCTAGGCTATAATCAGTCAATCACTAATTCCATCAAAATGCCTCAAAGCATGTAGGCTAAATATTGCATGTTCTAACTTCTATATATATAGCCTAGGTCTAGGCTATCACTAATTCCATCAAAATGCCTCAAAGCATGTAGGCTAAATATTGCATGTTCTAACTTTAATATAATGCCTAGGCCTAGGTCTAGGCTATAATCAGTCACTAATTCCATCAAAATGCCTCAAAGAATGTAGGCTAAATATTGCATGTTCTAACTTCTATATATATAGCCTAGGTCTAGGCTATAATCACTAATTCCATCAAAATGCCTCAAAGCATGTAGGCTAAATATTGCATGTTCTAACTTTAATATATAGCCTAGGCCTACGTCTAGGCTATAATCAGTCACTAATTCCATCAACATGCCTCAAAGCATGTAGGCCTAGGCTAAATATTGCATGTTCCAACTTCTATGTATAGGCCTAGGCCTATAATCACACTCATTTTATTAGTGTCAAGTAGAAAGTGTTAATTTTGAAAGTATCATATAGGCCTAGACTAAATTTAGCCTACAATAACATTTTATTAAATTTTGATCTGAAGCTAGGCCTTTATTCTGAGCATTAAAATTAATAGGCCTAGGCTACTTTCTATTAAATGACTTAATCTATCTAAAGTAGACCTATCTAGGCATATATAGCCTATTGCCATTCCCAAAGGGGGGACCACGAATAAATCGCCTCCTTGCACCTCTGTGATCCGCCGTACCTCCTGAATGGTGCGGAATTGCGAATACTTTTTATTACTGAAGCACTCTCCCCATAAACAAGTTGCCCTACGTTTTACTGCCCATGTGGACAAACTAAGTGGCCTATGCTATATATATTAACCCTTTCACTGCGGGTGATGTTCTGGAATGTTTTGGCAATTTACAGCAATTTCCAAGCTTTAAAAGCCTGTATGTATATCCTTCAGGTCCATGGAAGTTGGGCAACATTATATTTAAGTAAATATATATATTTATTGACATTAGAGATTGAATTTATTGATTTACCCTTGATTCTGTAGTTTAAATTTAAAATTAATAAAAAACGGTTTGCGTTTGCATATTTGCATTTGAGGACTAGAAATTTCACAAGGTTTGCACATTTGTGTTTGCTGAAGTTATGTTCTGGGTTTGCTGATTTGTGTTTGCTGACTTGACTTTTTGTTTGTGGTGCCCAGCTCTGGTTATAAGTGCAGTATGTTACAGCAAGAATCTAAGACATTCTGAGTTTTTGTCTTAGTAGGCTAGGCTTGTTGAAGCTTGCTCATTGAGTGTAATATTGTTAAGTGATACTATTATTTTGGGGAAGTGTTGTGTAGATTTTGTTTATATAATGAAGTGTTTTATGTTTGTGATTGAGCCTTGTTTTCACAACTTGGGGGAGTAGCTGGGTGTTGCGGGGTTGGTGGGCATTCTGTCTGGTCAGATGTGGCGTTTACCTGAGGTTAAAACGTCCCACATCTTGGGTGGGGTGTTATGCTGGCCAGCTTGCCAGAATGTACTCGTACTCGCTAGCGCTCGCCAGGGTAGTGAAATGGGCTATAATAATCGTAGAACGATGTTCTTTCTTTCTTAGTATTCATGTTGTCACAGACAGATCAGCGTTTGTCTTTATTCTTGTCTGTGACACTTGGAAGTATTTTATATCATTGATAGAGTTCTAAGATATGTAGTGTGAATTGCAAGGAGAAAGAGATAAGGGAGACAGCTAGGTGGTAGTGTGTGCGTGTGTATGTACGTGTGCATTCCTCGCTTGGGCTGTGCCACTCGCTCGTGATTGGCCGGCGGGCCTGGCGTGTCATATGACGCCTGCTCTTCATGACGTAGTGGTCTGTGATTGGGGGCCGCTGTCTCAGCTCGGTGCTGGGGGGCTCCTACCCGCGTGTCTCCTTAGAGCTTGGTATGTTGTGCTTGGTCCTAGACGTCCCTTGCATTCTGTCCCCAATCTAACCCTCTTTACTACTGTTTCTCTCTCTGAACTTCTTCTTTTCCATACTACTTGTCTTTATTCAATTACTTATCCCTTCTGGTTCTGCATACGACTTCCATAGTCGGCCAGTCATATTACCAGCACCAGTTCTCACATATATGTTTTGCACTAGCTTTAGGGATTATTAGAGTCATAGTCACATGGAGTCATATTATTGGGGCTTCTAATTATTGGGTTGTTCTTTGTTACTATTTAATGCTAGACAGTGGAGGGTATCTTTGGTTGTTGTCTGAGTTATGTATATGGTAAGTCAGAGCCTGTATGACTTCGACGGAGCTAGGTAGCCTGTAACCCTTGTGCATATTTTTCATTTGCGAGCGTAGCAGTATACAAGCGAAGGGATTTTGCCTACTCTTGCTTGTATGCTTGCTACCTCATTTTGTTGACCTTTGTGGAGCGCCAGGGTAAGACCAGATACTTGAGATATGAACTTACCAAAAGAGCCTCCTAGTCACTTAACGTAACATAAGGAGGAATCTGTTCAGGGGAGACTATAGGCTACAAGCATGCTTGCGCTCTGCCTAGGCTCCTTGTACCTTTTATGCCGCTGCTAGACTTTATTAGTAATGAAGACAGCATTGTGTTTATTAACTTTAACTGCGTATGCTATAGGAATTATTCACATATTATATTAGCCTAGGTTGATGCATAGTGCACAACCCAGTATGGCCGTTACTTTGGCTAAGGAAGTACTGTTTTGAGTGGCTATTATTAGTGCTGTCACAGAGTTGTTGCACTCCCTTGTTTTATATATATGTATCCTACTTGTTGGTGTATTTAAGATACACGCTTTGGTGTCCTGCCCCTGCATTATTTCTGTTCTATATTCGACGAGCATCTTAGAGCATCAGACATTTTCAGAAGATTCCATATCTGTTTGCTGTAGGACTAGACTTCCAGTGTTTTCATAGAGCATTGAAGAGTTTAGTGTTGAGTTCAGACTCACACTAAAGTTAACGTAAGCATATACTCCTTTATTAAATCTTGTTATAGTTTATTTAAGCATTGTTATTACTTGAGAGCATTTTATTAACGTAAAGTACTCCTGTGGTGAGTAGGCTTTGTCGTCACCGGAAAGCCTTTGTAGAAGTGCACTAAACCCAGTTAATTGATACCCCATTATCCAGTAGATTAACTCTGGAGGGTTTCAGTGTTTTGTTCACCGGCTTAATAGTTCGAGGGTTTGGAATTAGCGTACCGTTGTTGCAGATATAGCCTATCTTCTAGTCCAATATTAAGTGCCCTTGTTTATTTCGTAGTGCTGGTCGCAACAAAGACTATTAAGCCGGTATCACACGAGAGCTTTTATAGTCAACATTCGACGATCAACATTTTTCTGGCAACATTTCTGGAATATTTTGCACTGGTATGGGAAACTTGACTGATAATAGATACATTTAGGCAACCGAAATATTTGAAATTTTAACCTCATACACTGCCAGACCAGTGTTGAAGATACATGTTGAGGTAAAAATCGCTCGTGGGATACTGTCTTTAACCCTTGTCTAGCGGGGTGTTTTGGGCTCATTTGGGCATATTCAGGCCCTCTTGCATGATAAATCAAGCATCTGCATGAAAAAAAAAAACATTATTTAGTAAAAAACTAGGCACTAAAAGCTTCAAAATGAGACCGGAACGAGCTACGTAGCACTCTTCTCTTGCAGTGATGCCACGAACATGGGAGTTTAGCATATATCGGTATATTTTTCCCAGCTATGCTCACTACTGGCTACACTGCCGGTCTCTCGAGAACACAGCGAACATGAGTTAATGGGCGGCGGTAAGCCCTGGGAGTCTGCTGTCTGGCCCGCTGTGCTCCCGGCCATTTGCACTCTATTTTAACCCTTTAAAAGACTTAATAATGCTCCTAACTTGCTGCAAATTGGTGCAAGACTTAAGTCGAGCGCCGCCAATAAGGGGTTAAGGGTGTGTTATTAGTTTGCTCCTTAGACCTCCATCAAGCTTTAAAATACACCACTAAGACTCTCCTTCGAGATAGATTTGTATACAGTATTTGTCGGTGGAAAAATGTCTTGGCCAAATGGAGAGAGAGAGAGCGTGAGAGTGAGAGTGAGCAAGTGAGTGAGAGAGAGAGAGAGAGTGAGAGAGGTAGAGGTAAAAGTAAGGCGAGTGGTGAGGTGAAGACAAACAGATGCTGATGAAGTCCCTCTCTGGAACAATACAAGGCTAGAAAAATTACCAGCTAAAATGAGCGCACTAAGAAAGGCTGACAAAATTCGTATTAACCCCTTGTGTACCGGCGACATCTTTTTCGTTTTAACCTACCTATATTTAGCCGAGTTTGTGCATCCTAGGAATAATCTGTGGTAGTAAAAAGGGCTAAGTGAGATAGTTCAAAGCCTGGTAATTGCTGGAGGTTATTTTTAAGCTGAAAGAAATTCTTTAATAATAGCCAGAGTAAAGTTAAAAAGACGTCGCTGGTACAGAAGGGGATAAAGCAAATGGAAGCTAAATAGAAGATAATCAACAAAGCATGCACAACAAGAATTGTATTTTGAATATTGCACACAAATACAGTATAGATAATCAACAAAGCATGCACAACAAGAATTGTATTTTGAATATTGCACACAAATACAGTATAGATAATCAACAAAGCATGCACAACAAGAATTGTATTTTGAATATTGCACACAAATACAATATAGATAATCAACAAAGCATGCACAACAAGAATTGTATTTTGAATATTGCACACAAATACAGTATAGATCATCAACAAAGCATGCACAACAAGAATTGTATTTTGAATATTGCACACAAATACAGTATAGATAATCAACAAAGCATGCACAACAAGAATTGTATTTTGAATATTGCACACAAATACAGTATAGATAATCACCCTGACACAAACGCAAACAAAAATCAGAAGAAGAAACATGAAAAGAGTGAAAGAAAATAACTATAGGAGAAGGAATTTGAACCAGGATGAGAAATGATTGACCTGGTCTGGGGGAAGGAAGAAAATCTGGGTCAGAGCAAATGACCTCGTGCAAGGAATTGGCACAGGTTGCAGGGTAAAGAATGAAGAAGGCATGCTGAAATGGGATTAAATGGCGAAAGCAAAGTAGAATGAAATATATGAGGTAAATATACGGATCGTAAATAGAATGGAGTGAAGAAGAAGACAGAAATATGGCAGGGAAAATATCATGTATGCAGGGACTAACACGATTGCTATGCTTTGGTACTGTATCATAATATTCTGACCCTTGAGCCTTGAGTGAGTCAAAGACCAATGTCCAGTTTACTATGTCACAGCGACTTCTGTATTGCCAGTAAAATTAATCCATAAATATATATATATACTGTATATATATATTTATATATATTGTTACGATCCAGGTTCTCAAAGATACAGGGCTCTTCAACATTGGACTAGATAATGGCAAAATGCAACAACGGTAACACTAGATCCAACCCCTGCCTTAAACACTGGAAAACAAAAACAGCATTACCGCCCTGAGTTGTGCCTGGACAACGAGGTATCCTATGACTCGGTAACTGGTGCACACACACTAGGCTGACGCTCGATGAAACAGCCTATTCTCAAACAGTAAAAGATTACTCGATTAGGTTACACAAAGAAAAGATAGTTAACGTGATTAATTAACGTTACGGTAGATACTCAAATAACTGGCACTCCTGTATTAAAGAAAGTGCAATGCTAGTCCTGCAACATCAACTGGAAACTTCTGAAATAAGTCTGATGCTGGGAAGATGTTCGTAAAGAATCTTGAACAATTATAATGCAGAATACGGGTCACAATAAATACTAGGACATATAGTAATAATAGGCAGGCGAATAATAAAGACTGCGCAAAGGTAGTAATGCTCGACAACTAAAGAAATGCTTTGTGACACAACGCAACAGCCTACTAGGGTTGTGCAACTCAACAACAACCTCGGCTCAAATGTGCAGTGAATAATAGTGTTGCATACATATAATAATGGGGGCTTATCTCTAACCAGTGTCTGCTCAGTTAATAAAGTCTAGCTGGGGTATCAAGGCAGGGCAACAATGGGCGAGCATGCGGCTCATAGCCTAACGTTGTCCGAAGGTGGTATAATGAAGATTACGTTATATGACGGGGATGCTCTCTTGATAAATCTAGGTCTCTAGTACCTAGTTCTATCCTGGCGATCCTTCAGAAGTCAACACAAAGAGGCAGCACTATGTTGTGAGGGATAGGCTATGGCCCTCTCACACCACAGCGCTGTGCTCGCAAGGTAAACCCACCCGAAGACAACTTAGGCTCCCACAGTACCTGTCGATGTCGTGCAGGGCTTAGCTAACACTGCACACATCGGAGACAACGACACAGTAACCTTACCCCTAGTCTAGCTTTAGATAACCAAGCAGAATCACTCAACACCTTGCCAGGGAGACATATACCGGTCTACAACCTTCCCGAGAGAGGACACATACGGAAAAGTCCGTCTCTCCAAACCTCATTAAAGCCTAATACATGGAAATATCTGAGAGCTTCGCGTACAATACGACTGGCCGACGGTGAACGTCTATGCTGAAACCAGAAGGGATGTTGAGTTTAATAAAGATTAGAGAAGGAGAAAGGAGAAGTCGAGAGAGAGAAATAGTATGCAAAGTGGCGAGTATGGGGGACAGAATTGCAAAGGATGTAGACGATACGCGTGTCAGGCAAGCTCTGAGCTGGTAAAAACATGAGGCCGCGACGGGAAGGGACTAGTTGACCACCCGGCCGCCAACGCCGTCAGCGCCCAAGCGAGCCGCGTCATAGCTCACCAACCCCGCTGCCAGGTGTACTCCCTCACACTCCCTCGCTCGCCTCCCACACAAGCAACATTTATATTATAGCGAATATAAAATATAAGGCGCGGTCACAGACCAAAACAAAGACCATTTCTAGACTGTCTGTGGCAACACGACACTAATGAAATAAAGCAGATCATTATAGGACAACTGTAGCCCATCCCCCCATCCTGGCGAGCGCTAGCGAGCTGCAATGCCCCACGCAACCATTCTGCCAACGCCGGGCGGCGTCACACCTCCCCCCAAGATATGGGACACTCAACCATGAGTCCATATCTGAAGAGGCAGAATGTCGCTAGAATCTGCCACTCCTAACCACTCTGCCACTCATGGAATGCAAGCTCAGTCTCCTCAAAAAAATAAAAAATACAACAACATTTTTTATATAAAAAAAATCTTATCACCCTTCCCAAATATAATACATTAATTCATAACATTGTGCTCCCAGAGCGAGCTTTAAGAAGCACAGCCTACTGAGGGAAAACATCTGCACTCAGTACTCAGCTACAATATTATCTTAAAATTAAATATTAAAAGAAAGTTTTTATTTAATTTTTCATATTTTATTTTAATGTTGTTTTTGGCGGCTACTATAGATGTAGCCTAATTTTCTTCTAATCAAAGCCAACAACTCCTGCCCTGCGACCCTACGCTGATGCTACACACGCGAGCCAACAAGAAACCAGCGCAAAAATACACCGCGAGCCAAGACAGGAGGCTATACCAACATGCTGTGGTAGCCTACCCCGGATCCTCCACCCGCGACAGACACTGACTGAGCAGCGAGGGTTCTCCTGCAAACAAAGCCAAAACATTATCAGTGCCCTTAGCATGCCACACATCCAACTTGTGTTCCGGCAGCACAACAACACCTGACACTGACAAACTGCCCAGTCCATCGCAAGACTGGCACTTCTCTTCGCTCCTTCCGGCAACGGGGCCTGCCAATAACCCTTCACTAGTTCTACCTTCGTGATGAGCGAGGCAGCCCCGAAGCGGTCTATGGTGTCGTCAACTCTGGGTAATGGATAGGCGTCTGTCAGGGGTAATGCTTCCACACTCTTGCAATCAACATACACACGGACTCTGCCACCAAACTCAGGTTGCAAAGCCACTGGCAACGACCACTCACGATATCCCTCATCCCTCAGACCCCCTCTCCACACGCTGTCCAGCTCCGCCTTCACAACAGGCTGTCGAGCAGGATTCACACATTAGGGAACCAACTCGAGCCTTGCACTGTCTCCAGCCTCCATGTCGGATTCTACCCCGTACATCAGGCCGGGAGAAGCAACAAACATGCGGACGGACTGCCACAGCCTAGTGAACAACTCCTCCCGTCGCTCAGGAACAAGAGGCCGCAATTCATCTCCCAGAACAACATGCCTAGTGCCCTCCCACATCTCCTTCACCATGTGGAGAGGACCCCTCACCTGATGCCCGAAAACAAGCTCATTCGGACTGAAACCGAGACTCTCTCCAGGTACTTCTCTTGCCGCGAACAAAACATACGGCAGACCAAGGTCCCAATCCTTTCCGTTCTCTGCGCAATAACATCGAAGCATGCTTTTCAGCGTGGCGTGCCACCTCTCCAACACCCCTTGACTTTCCAGGTGATACGCAGAAGAGACGACAGTGCTGATGCCATGCTGAATCATAGTTTGTTTGAACAGATTAGATGCAAAACTAGAACCTTGGTCCGATTGCACCTCTTGCGGATAACCATACCGCGAGCAATACCAGAGCAGGTTCCGGACAACGGTTTTCGCCGTGCCATTTCTCATTGGATATGCATCAGGATAACGAGTGGCCACATCCATGATAGTTACTAGAAATGTATTACCGGCACTAGTAGGGGGTAGGGGTCCGACCATATCAATGATGACCTTACTGAAGGGCGGTCCACTGACAGGAATGGGGTGCAACGGGGCTCTCGGAATTGTTTGGTTAGGTTTTCCAACCCTCTGGCACGTATGACACCTTGCTATCCAGGTTACCAACTTCCCCTTCAACCCCGGCCACCAAAACAATTTTTCTAAAGCCGCCACCTTTTTTCTCACCCCTAGATGTCCTGCCAGTGGTATGTCACGCGCCAACCTCAGTAGGCTATCCCTGAACTACCGTGGCACCACCAACTGGTCCACTACTCCGGACCCCTCTGGCCAACTACGTTTAGGGTCTTGAAAACGCCTATAGAGGATGCCTTCTAAATACAAAAAATCTCCTGGCTGTGCATCGCCGTCCTCGTCGAGCTCTACAGCTCCATTAGCACACGTTTGGAGCTCAGGGTCCTCTAGTTGCAACCGACGTATATCTGAGGGTGCCAAGCGATCTAACTGTTCCCGGACCAATGCATGACCTTCCCCGATACTGGGCTGCTCCCTCTGTCTCTCTCGATGTACATAACGTTGCTGTCGTGGAGACTCGTCATGCCCAGCCTCGTCACTCTCGATGACAGGCCCAGGGGCTACTCCAGAATTAAGTAATGGTGCTAATACTGAATCACCCAGGAGAGCCGCCGAGTCAAAACTCTTAAAACCAACTCCAGCTTTAGCCTCCTCCAGTTGATCGTTCCTCCGCTGGTCTGAAGACTGAGGACTAGGCTGTGACACTTTAGCTGCCCGAGCTCGGGTGACAACACACGCCATGGGTTGTGTCTGGCACCGCTCGACCCACTCTTGCTCTTCCCTACTCACGTCGGCCGGCCTCTCGGCAACGACTAAGGGTAGAACCTCAGAAGCGGGCATTGCAAAGTCGTTGCCGAGAAGAAGGTCAACGCCCTCCACTGGCAGTTTCTCCACAATCCCGACATCCAATTCACGTGCCACACCATCCACCTCCAACTCCAACCGCACCAGCGGGTATGACCGAGTTGCATTAATACCCTGCACCACCACCACCCGAGCCGCGTTTATAGGGTAGCCAGTCAAGTTATTCATCAGAGTCTGGGAAGCACCTGTGTCACGCAAGACCTCTACTCCATGCTTGCGCCCCGCCCACATCACGCAACCCCGCCCTCTATGGTTGCAAAAAACATCCTGAGCAGGGTTCGAGCCTCCCAGGTGCTTCTGCATTGGCTGTGCCTCAGCTTCTGACGAACTGCCCCGGGCAAACTCAGATGACTTCGGAGACACACCAATGTTACAGGCCAAAGACACAGCTGCTGTAGGTGGTTTGCTAGGACAGACTCTTGCAAAGTGCCCCTTTTTATGACAATGATAACACTCCAACTCCCCTTTGGGCTTCCCTTGGTACTGGGAAGGGCCCGGCCCCTTCTTAAACGGGACGGTGCTAGTCTTGTGGTCAGTCTTGGTATCATGGCTCTTGTACTTGTTTGCATAAGGTATATCACTAACTCGGGGGGGTGGGGCGTCACGCCCCTTGTTACCTGCCTCACTACGCTGGGCAGACCCGCACCCACGAGTTAGTGAGAGCCGGTGGTCAGCCATCTCAGCTGCCTCCTGTAGAGTTTTTGGTTGCTTTTCTTTAAGGTTTAACGTCAGGTCGCCGCCCGTGCATTTGAAAAACTGCTCTAAAAGTACCAACTGTTTAATGTCGTTAAACGTAGTAGCTTTCTCCGACCTTAGCCAATTCCCAAAAGCATCGGACAGCTCCCGGGCATGCTCCAAAAAGGTGCTCTCCCGACCCTTGGTAACACCCCGGAACTTCAACCTGTACGTCTCTGGTTGTAGTTCGTATGCACTCAGGACAGCCTCCTTGAGTTCCTCATAGATAATACAAGACTCTATAGGCAACGCATCGTAGGCTTTAAGACCCTTGCCTATTAATCTAGAGGATACAAGTGCTGCCCATTTATTCTCTGGCCACTGGTGTTCCTGGCACTTCTTCTCAAAGCGTGCGAAAAATTCTGTAACACCACTCTCATCAAACACCGGAACCAGTTTCAATAAGTGCGAGAGAGACTGCTCATGAACACGGTTACCAGCCCCAAGTCGCTGTCCCGTTGTCTCTACTCGCGACTTCTCTACGTCCATGTCGGCACAGTACCTAGTCGACTCTAAATCAGCTTGGATTTTTGCTAGCTCTATGTGCTGCTGACTGATAGTTTTTCTCTCTTCTATCTTGGCTAATTCTATTTGCTGCTCACCCGCCCTGATAGCCTTTCTCTCTTCGATTTTAGCTAATTCGAGCTGAAGCAATAATTCTGGAGATAACCCTTGAGGAGGTGAAGGTGCTACAATGTTTGAAATTACCGGTGGTCCCCCCAGGGGCAACCCACCCTGCCAGTCACCACCCACCTGTGGAAGCGTACCCGGGGTCGGCAAACTACTGGGATGGCTGGGAGTCGAGTGTAGGGGAAGCATGGCCGAAGGGCTCTGAGCACTCAACCCATCTCGCTCACCAGTCACCCTGCCCAGTACACACGTTATCAAGTTATCCTTGGTCATGCTGCTAGTAACCGCATGACCGATAGCTGTGGCCAGGCATTGAAGACCGTACCGATCCATACCCTCCAACCGCTCGGCAGTAACAGGCCATTGCAAAAATATCCTAGCATCCTCCTCACACTTCACCCGATTAACCCTTTCATCATGCTGCTGTTCCTCAGTTTCGACATTACGTACTGTGTCTCCATTCTCCTCTGACCCGGTATAAGACATGATGCTCACAAAAATTTCTCACCACAATATTCAGAAAAGAAGTATCCCAAACTCTTATGTAGCACTATTCACTTGCCAAAAATGTCTGAAGACTCTCAAGTGCTATACTACTTTGCCAAAAAAAATTAACGTGCCCACTATATTCCTCAATAAAACAAATGACCACAACAATCCTGCAATTATCTCTTAGTTCACAAGATCCTGAGCTAGGTCGCCATTTGTTATGATCCAGGTTCTCAAAGACACAGGGCTCTTCAACATTGGACTAGATAATGGCAAAATGCAACAACGGTAACACTAGATCCAACCCCTGCCTTAAACACTGGAAAACAAAACACCATTACCGCCCTGAGTCGTGCCTGGACAACGAGGTATCCTATGACTCGGTAACTGGTGCACACACACTAGGCTGACGCTCGATGAAACAGCCTATTCTCAAACAGTAAAAGATTACTCGATTAGGTTACACAAAGAAAAGATAGTTAACGTGATTAATTAACGTTACGGTAGATACTCAAATAACTGGCACTCCTGTATTAAAGAAAGTGCAATGCTAGTCCTGCAACATCAACTGGAAACTTCTGAAATAAGTCTGATGCTGGGAAGATGTTCGTAAAGAATCTTGAACAATTATAATGCAGAATACGGGTCACAATAAATACTAGGACATATAGTAATAATAGGCAGGCGAATAATAAAGACTGCGCAAAGGTAGTAATGCTCGACAACTAAAGAAATGCTTCGTGACACAACGCAACAGCCTACTAGGGTTGTGCAACTCAACAACAACCTCGGCTCAAATGTGCAGTGAATAATAGTGTTGCATACATATAATAATGGGGCTTATCTCTAACCAGTGTCTGCTCAGTTAATAAAGTCTAGCTTGGGTATCAAGGCAGGGCAACAATGGGCGAGCATGCGGCTCGTAGCCTAACGTTGTCCGAAGGTGGTATAATGAAGATTACGTTATATGACGGGGATGCTCTCTTGATAAATCTAGCTCTCTAGTACCTAGTTCTATCCTGGCGATCCCTCAGAAGTCAACACAAAGAGGCAGCACTATGTTGTGAGGGATAGGCTATGGCCCTCTCACACCACAGCGCTGTGCTCGCAAGGTAAACCCACCCGAAGACAACTTAGGCTCCCACAGTACCTGTTGTTGTTGTAAGCTGCCTGGCCGAACAGCCCCGAGTCCCTGAGAAAGGCCACGACGGCTTTTCCACAGAGCTCTCATTGAGTGTAGATTGTGTTGTTGGCGTAAGTGGTTGTGTGAAATGCAGTCTTCTATGATGTGTTTAATGGTATGGGGTGCTGTGTTACATCCCGGGCAGGCGTCGACAACGGAGTCATCCAGTCTCTTCTGATAGCTCAGGAGAGCTGGATGGTGTCCGCATCTCAGCCTGGCCAGGTGGACTCTGTCCTCGAGGAAGGGAGGATTCGGAGGATGGATTTCGGGAGGTCGTGCATGCAGCGTGTGTTGTCTGTGAGTGAGTGGATGGATCGGTGAGAGATATGAGTATGGATGTGCTTCTGGAAGTTGGTTCGGGGTGGGCAGGGAGGGAGAGAGGACAATAATTGTGTGTGATACCGTGTCTGGGTGTTGTTTTGATATTTCTGGGTCTGTGGGTGTGTTGCCATGTAGTTTAGTGGGTGGTCTTGGTTCGTGGAGGCTGCTGCCAGGAATTGAGTGCCTCTCATGTCCAGATGGTCTTTGACTTTGAGGATTTTGGTTTCTTGATGTAGGTGATCTGTGGGTGCAGTAGCTGTGCAGCCTGTAATGATCTTCAGGGCTTTGTTTTGAATAGTCTGTAAGGTCTTATGATGTGTTTTCAGCTAGGTAAGAAGACCAGGCTGGGCTTGCGTATTCCATCACTGATCTTATGTATGGTTTATATACTGTGGTGGTAGTTTCTTTGTTGTGTCCAAATTTTGTGTGAGCAAGTGACCTGAGGGCGTTAAGTCTGGGTGTCAGTTTCTTTTTAATGTTTGTGGTGTGCTGTTTGAATGTCATATGAGTATCATATGTTACTCCTAGGATTTTGGGTGTGTGTGTAGGGGTGGTGGTTTTGAGGGATGTATTCGTGTTCTCCTGTGTCCAACTTGTGAGCAGGGTTGCGGTGGATTTGGCTGGGGCTAGATTAAGTCTGTTTGTAGTGCACCAGCCATGTGCACTCCCACAGTACCTGTCGATGTCGTGCAGGGCTTAGCTAACACTGCACACATCGGAGACAACGACACAGTAACCTTACCCCTAGTCTAGCTTTAGATAACCAAGCAGAATCACTCAACACCTTGCCAGGGAGACATATACCGGTCTACAACCTTCCCGAGAGAGGACACATACGGAAAAGTCCGTCTCTCCAAACCTCATTAAAGCCTAATACATGGAAATATCTGAGAGCTTCGCGTACAATACGACTGGCCGACGGTGAACATCTATGCTGAAACCAGAAGGGATGTTGAGTTTAATAAAGATTAGAGAAGGAGAAAGGAGAAGTCGAGAGAGAGAAATAGTATGCAAAGTGGCGAGTATGGGGGACAGAATTGCAAAGGATGTAGACGATACGCATGTCAGGCAAGCTCTGAGCTGGTAAAAACATGAGGCCGCGACGGGAAGGGACTAGTTGACCACCCGGCCGCCAACGCCGTCAGCGCCCAAGCGAGCCGCGTCATAGCTCACCAACCCCGCTGCCAGGTGTACTCCCTCACACTCCCTCGCTCGCCTCCCACACAAGCAACATTTATATTATAGCGAATATAAAATATAAGGCGCGGTCACAGACCAAAACAAAGACCATTTCTAGACTGTCTGTGGCAACACGACACTAATGAAATAAAGCAGATCATTCTAGGACAACTGTAGCCCATCCCCCCATCCTGGCGAGTGCTAGCGAGCTGCAATGCCCCACGCAACCATTCTGCCAACGCCGGGCGGCGTCACAATATATGTATATATATATATATATATATACATATATACATATACAGTATATGTGTGAACAAATATACCGAATTTGGCCCTGTCACTCTTGTGGATTTGGGGAGACACTCGTTACTGGCAACCTACCTTTTTGTTCTCCTTCATACACACAGAAAAGAAAGAAAGAGAGATCAACACTAGAGTAGGTTTGCTGGTAGCCTGTCTGTCCATAAGTACAACAATAAAGACACAGTAACATAAAACCAAGAATTATAAACTAAGAGACTGATACAGGGGACGAATAAGAAAACAATCTAGAAACAAGGAAAGATATACACGATACGAGAGTAGGGTGAGTGAGACCTAAAGGTGAGAGACTGTGACGGTCTTGTGAATAACCTGTATAGTAGAACAGAGGATGATAAGATTGCTGAAAGTGGATTTGAAAAGTGCACATACAAAAACATACACGGACTTGTACACATTATACTCACTAGTAGATAGACACACAGATAAATAGATAGATAGATGCAGATACACAAATATGGAGAGTATTTTACCAATAATGAGGATAATAATCATCACTTTATATAGATTTTCATCTTGTATTTCATGTTTCACATTATCTCTACCAATCAGCAATCTCTTTCTTTTTTGTACGTCCTCGTCTTTGATTCTCCTCTTCAGCCTCCTCTGTCTCCTTTTGTACGTCCTCGTCTTTGATTCTCCTCTTCAGCCTCCTGTCTCCTTTTGTCCGTCCTCGTCTTTGATTCTCCTCTTCAGCCTCCTCTGTCTCCTTTTGTCCGTCCTCGTCTTTGATTCTCCTCTTCAGCCTCCTCTGTCTCCTTTTGTACGTCCTCGTCTTTGATTCTCCTCTTCAGCCTCCTCTGTCTCCTTTTGTACATCCTCGTCTTTGATTCTCCTCTTCAGCCTCCTCTGTCTCCTTTTGTCCGTCCTCGTCTTTGATTCTCCTCTTCAGCCTCCTCTGTCTCCTTTTGTACGTCCTCGTCTTTGATTCTCCTCTTCAGCCTCCTCTGTCTCCTTTTGTACATCCTCGTCTTTGATTCTCCTCTTCAGCCTCCTCTGTCTCCTTTTCATCTATGCCTATTGATTATCGGAGCAGAAGCTAGAGAGAAATTACACTTAATAACAGACTTGAGAAGATCAATTGTATTATGATGTCTTTCTTCCCATCAGTTTACCTGGTGAGAGATTTAACATATCTAGGGTTTTATATTTGTCCTTGTTAATCCATTTATCCAATTTGTTCATGTTTTTATTTATTAATTTATTTATATATTTATTTATTTTTGTTTATGTATCCCAAACTAATTAACTAATCTTATTAACATCCTATGGTCATGGGTTCATTTAAGCAGCACGTAGAGTCAGAGAGAGGAAGAATGAATATCCTAGAGTGTACTTAGTACTGTTAAACCTCAGCAATGGTTCCTCTCAAGAGATGTTTAGTTTGTTTCCTAGACCTCCACCAAGCATATAATTGCACCCCCTAGACCCCCTTCCAAGATATATCTGTACAATTTTCGATAGAAAAATGTCACGGCTGAAGGCCGGTTCCTCGTAAATTACAAGCTCGCTATCGCTCGCCAGGAAAAAGCGACCCCTAAATGACACGTACGGTCTTAAAGTTGGCAAAAATGGATCGATAGTTCTTAAAATCGATAACGTCTTAAAATCTGAAAAAAACAATGGGGCTAAATATGAGGGAGAAAGTGCGGTCCAGAAAGAAAATCCCTTAAGTGGAAATCTCTTAATCTGCACCACTTTAATTTTTTTCCCCAGCATCATTAGCAGCTACATGACCACTATTATAATTTGTTATCCTCCTGCATATTCATTATGCTCGATTTCCATTTTTGTCTCACTCCCAACTCATGCTCTTCTATTTATCAAACCTTTGTTCTCCTTGTTGTTTCTCCCCCAGTTGCCTCCTTGTTCTCCTTTATTTGGTATTGTTATTTATGTTCATATGTGTACAATACTTAAAATTAATGTATACTGTACACTTCCTATATTATTATTATACTGTACTGTACACGTCCTCATTATCAAGTCTATTGTTTCTTCTCTGTTTATGATTTCATCTTCTATAACGTTGCTTCCCTTCATATGGGTTTCTTTGTCTTGTACTTCATTGTCATTTACATTTTAATCCTTCAGTTTAAGCATATTCTTCTCGTCTCTCCTTCATCCCCATCTCCTATTTCTTCTTCTTCTATTTCCTCTCCTCGCTTATTCTTCCTCATCTTCTATATCTTCTAGTCACCCTCTCAGCCACTTTCTGCTCCACCAATTACGACTAAAATTGGCCTGATACTGGTACCATTATACGCCCCCCCCCCCTCTCTCTCTCTCTGTCTGTCTCTCTCTCTCTCCCTGTCTTTCTCTCCAAAACAATTATTATCATTAATCCCCTCCTATCACACTGACTAACTTACCAATCAAATACACACACAAACACACACACACACACACCGTGGCGTAACGGATAGCGCGTTTGGCTCACAACCAGAAGGTCCCGGGTTCGAGACCCGGGCGGGGAAGAGATATTTGGGCAAGTCTCCTAACGGTGTAGCCTCTGTTCACCTAGCAGTATAAATAGGAACCTGGTATAAGTGGACGAAGTTGTGACGTCCCATCTGGGGTTGGTGATCGGTTACAAGGCGAGATGGGTATCTACTGGTCAACCTAAGCTACTGGTCAACCTAAGCCTTCGGGTGAGACTGGTACTGTAGTGAGAATGGTACCGTACAGATTAACCCTAAGCTGTTCCAGATGTCGCCAATTGGCTAAATACAGACTACACACACATCCACAGTCATTCCAACGATATATAAACAGTTAACATGCATTTCACGCAATACATTCCCAGTTAAGGAGGCACAATAATAATGAGCTTAGCTCGCATTGCGTGGATTCCCCTTGATGAACAAGTAAGTGAAAGTGAATACCTATTGCACCAACTAACCAACCTTTACAGTCATACTGTAACATATCATTTTCTCAACCATTCGAGCATCCCTTAGCCCAACCCACCAACCAGTCAGAGCCACAGCAGTCAGTATTCACGGTATCTATATATATATATATATATATATATATATATATTTATATATACAGAAATCTCAGAAATCTCCATCTTAGGAGATTTCAACGTTCACCACCGCCAATGGCTCTCCTCTCACACTACTGACCCACTTGGTGAACAAGCCTACGTCTTTTCTATCCTAAATGACCTAGAGCAGTTAGTTCAGCAACCCACATTCTTCTCGCATCGGAGATCGGCCCAACATTCTTGACTTGTTTAAATTCTAACCTTTCTTATACTGTCAATCTTTTCTCTCCAATGGGCTCTTCCGACCATAAACTTATCTCTGTCACCTGTCCTATCTCTCCAGTACGGCCACCCGATCCTCCTAGCCAGTGGCGCTTGTGGCACTTTGGCGCTGCCGACTGGGAGGCTCTCCGGCAGTACTTCTTTGATTTCCCATGGAATGATTTCTGCTTCCGTGGCCAGGGACCCTCGGAGACTGCTGAACGCATTACCGAGGTAATCCTATCAGGCATGGAAGCATACATTCCATTCTCTTTCTCTCAGACTAATGCTAAAAAATCTTGGTTTACTCACGCCTGTTCTACTGCTGTCCGCAATAAGGAGGAAGCATTCAAACGGTACCGACGCCTTAAAACTCAAGACTCTCATTTTTCCTATGTTTCTGCCCGGAATCAAGCCAAATCTGTTCTTCGACTTGCCAAACACTCTTTCATCAATAATAAACGCACTGAACTATCCAGCTCTAGCTCTTCCCAAGCTTTCTGGCATCTAGCCAAAAACCTCTCCAACAATTTCTCTTCCTCGTCTTTCCCTCCCCATTCCCACTCTGATGGCACAACCATCACTTCTTCCTCTGACAAAGCTAAACTCTTCGCTCAAACCTTTGTTAGACACTCCACCTTGGATGATTCCGGTGCTATTTTATTCTTCTCCACTCTCCTCTCTCTTACTTGTGCCTAATATCCTAATCTCTTCTAAAGATGATTCTCTACCCTGGGCTTATTACTAATAGGCGTACTGGAGGTGTTTCTGCTGTTGTACTCAAAAACTGTTCGTCTGTGCTGACTCCCTGCCTAGGCAAACTCTCTATCTTTCCTCTAACGTCTTCCCTTCATGCTGGAAGTTTTGCTCACATTCAATCCCAAAATACTCCTCAACCCTCCAACTAGTCAATTGCTCTCATCTCTTGTCTTTCAAAAGTTTTTGAAACTATTCTTGCTTCCAAATTTCTTAAGCATTTCTCTTCTCATAATCTGCTCTCAGATCGCCAGTATGGCTTCCGTAACACCTTACGAGCGGCCTATGCGGTTTATTTATGTGTACCGCACAGCGGGGTGTTTTTAGCCAAAATAGGGCTGTTTACGTGATCATTTTCATGCCTAAATAAGACCCAGAACGTAAAACAAGTACCTATCCCTGAAAGGGCATAAACAGAGCTTTCGAATGACACCATAACGATCCTTGTATGATAGTTTGTTTTCTTGCAATAACCGTGCACGCGAGTGCAAAGCGGTAATTCGGTACTTGCAGTACATAATTGGGTATGTAGCGAGTGAGAGTGGGAGGAGGAGGCTGATATTGGTGGCAGTAGGCTCGGGTGTCTGGAGCAGTCATACGCTCGCTACTCTGCCACCACTTGTCTCTCTCTCTCAGCCACATTACGTGCTGAAATTGCCACTCGACCTATGTCGAGCGCCGCCACATAGTCCAGCTTTATTTAACTCGACTTATGTTGCTCGCCGCTAAATAAGGGTTAAGGGTCGCTCTACTGGTGATATTCTTTCATATCTTACTAACTCTTGGCCATCCTCCTTTCGGGACTTCAGTGAGACTTTTTCTATTGCACTAGACATATCGAAAGCCTTCGATAGAGTCTGGCACAAATCTTTAATTTCTATACTACCCTCCTTCGGTTTCTATCCCTCCATCTGTGCCTTTGTCTCTAATTTCCTTTCCGGCCGTTCCATAGCCGCGGTTGTGGACGGCCATCGTTCACTTCCTCACCCTATATACTCCGGTGTTCCTCAGGGCTCTGTCCTATCTCCTATTATCTTTCTAATTATTATAAATGATCTCCTCAACTGTACAGTACCTCAATTCCCATCCATTCATACGCAGACGACTCAACCTTACACTACTCCATTAGTTTTTCAGAACGCCCCAGCCAGCAATCCCTCAACGACAAACGTAATGAAACCATAGAACTTTTAAATTCTGATCTAAATACTATCTCCAATTGGGGCAGAGAAAACCTTGTTACCTTAAATGCTTCCCAAACCCAATTTCTCCATCTATCTACCCGTAAGGAACTCCCAGCGGACTATCCCTTATTCTTCAACAATACAAAAAGCAATCTTTCATCTTCTCTCAATATTCTTGGTGTCTCTTTTTCTTCTGCTCTCAGTTGGAAGGACCATATTACCAGTCTTGCTAAGGCAGCCTCCCAGAAGCTGGGCGTGCTCAACCGCCTTAGGGGGTTATTTTCCCCTGCACAGCTTCTTGCTCTGTACAGGGGCATAGTGCGTCCTTGTATTGAGTATTGTTATAATAATAATAATAATAATAATAATAATAATAGTTCTTAAAGCTAGCGCATGCTAAGCTAGCTAAGGATAGCTCAATAAGGCCGATTAGGCGTATTTCCATTGGGGTCCTGTACTACTACCCCATCCCTTTGCTCATGAGGGATGGTAACGACTCAGTGCTTGTGAAAAATCTTTAATGCACCGAGCGTGGGCGCGAACCCGGGCCTTCTGGGTGGAAGTCCGAGACGCTAGTCACTACACCAAGCGAGCCGCTCATGTGTGAGGAGGTTCCTCTCACACCCCTCTCCTAGACAAAGTTGAAAGGAAGGCCTTTCGTATCATTAACTCCCATCCACTCACCAACTCTCTGCAATCTCTCTCTCTCCGCCGCAATGTTGCATCTCTCTCGCTATTCTATCGCTACTATAATAATCAGTGTTCCTCAGAGCTTTCCCAGTGTATACCACCTACTTTACATCGGGCACGTGGTACCCGTCTTACAACTCAATCCCACCCCTACTCTGTGCAACTCTCCAACCCAAGAGTGAAACGTTACTCTCAAACTTTCTTCTACTCAACAGCTGAGCTCTGGAACTCTCTCCCAGAATCAGTCATTCCCTCTTCCTATGACTTAAATAGCTTCAAACTCCGTGTGTCCAGGCATTTTGGTCGAACGTCCCTTGATTTTGACCCTGTCACTCTTTCAACTATGGGGGAGGCACTCGCTATAGGCAGTTCTGCCTTTGGCTCCCTCAATCACATAGACAATAAAAATATATATATATGTATATACTGTATATTTTTCTATATTTACGGTCTTGATATTGGCAGCACCAGTGTCGTTTTAATCTTTTAATTTCGAGAACCACAGTATTACTATCAATATTACTAGATATTTATAATCTCAACATCATATCTCGGAATGAAAGTAAAAAGTGCAATGTATCAAGGAATTGTTGTGCCAACAGTGATGTATGGGGCTGAGACATGGGCTCTGAAGAAAAAGGAGAGAAGAAAACTGGATGTGATGGAGATGAGCTGCTTGAGGAGTATGTGTGGAGTTACCCGTAGAGACGGATTGAGGAATGAAGAGATACTAAGAGAGTGGGACAGCAGGAACATTTGTCAGTCAGAGTGGACAGAAGGGTGCTGAGCTGGTATGGTCATGTTGAACAAATGGGAGATGATAGGCTTACAAAGAAAATATATGAGTCAGATACAAGGGAAGATAGAAGGGCAGGAAGACCCCTATTGAGATGGAGAGACTCTGTAAGACAAGCTTTGGATGATAGAGGAATGACTATAGATCAGGCAAAGGAAGTGGCAATAAACAGGAATGAATGGAGAATGCTTGTGAATAGTTGAGCGAACAGGTGGTCATTTGGGGGAAGGGGTCGGGCGTAAGTTGGACTAGATAATAGTCCATCAGGCGCCTGGCCCGGGGAGACGATTAATATGAAGGTACGTGCGCCTAGAAGTGTGGTTGGCGGGCTTGTGGCTTTCGCTCCGCTGCATGTCTGCCTGCCGAGATCGGAGCCTCGCCGGGTGGTCGGGGGCCGGGGGGAGTGCTGGAGCGACCTTGGTGACCCTAGTCTCTGGGTATTCTCCTGGGTGACCTAGATGTCTGTGTTTGTTTGTTGTTTTGTCTTGTGTTTTGTGTTTTCCTGTTCTTGCTATGTCTTGAGTCGGCCACCCCCAAGAAAATACAGAAACAAACAAATAATAAAATAGAGGTAAATAAAAATAAAAAATAGGAAAAGTGGGGATTGGGCCTGAGCATATAGATAGATAGATAGAACATCATAGGCTACTTGAAAAGTAAATGGCAATCAGGAAATCGTAATACTCAATGAAGTTTTCCTTGGTAATAACTAACGGTTATCTATTGTTACTTATATGGATTTGTAACAGTATGGAGGTAATGTCCATGCCATTCTTCGATAAATGTTATTTGTGGACATTGCAAAACATTCCATTTCAGGAATTCCATGAAGGATTCACCCTAATATATACCTGTATATATATATTAATATATATATTATATATATATATATATAATTATATTATATATATATATAATTATCATATATATATATATGTATATATATATATATTATAATATACATACTGTATAATATAATATTATATATATATATATAATATATATATACGTACTATATATATATATATATATATACTGTATATATATATATATATATATATATACATACTGTATATATATATATATAATTATATACTGTATATATATATTCTTAATAAAAGTGGTCACATATGCATATTTTGTTAAACTAAATTATACCCAAGTTATACTGTATGTTATCAGATAATTCAGTATGATTATCCAACACAAATATGTATCTATACATTAATATAAATTCAAACAAAAGTATATAAATAATTCAAAATATGTTTCTATACTCGGTTAGCTATGCAACATTGACAACAATTTTCATATGCAATATTGTGTACCGGTAAAAAATAATTATTCAACAACTATCCTTACTGAGATATTGTTTAAAAGCCTAACATTTCTGTATGCATAAAACTAAGTGAATATTGTTGCATTTTAATTCTATTGTTTATTCACAGAATGAAATATGCGTCCATGTTAACAACTTTTAGCATTACAAATTTGTAGACCGATTCATAAAGCAGTGTATTAAATGTTGGTCTGATATCCAACAAATGTAATGTTGGATGCCACGCGTGGGCGTGGTTGTGTGTGGTGTTTGCGTGAGTGTGGGGGTGAGGGGAGGCCATACGTGCGTGTGTGTGTGTGTGTGTGTGTGTGCTTGTGTGTTTGCTTGTGTATATGAATTACACTAATTATAATAATTACAATTATTGGTTCATTATTATATTGCAGTCCTTTTGGCTCAATATCTACGAAGTTTCTTAACCTTGTACAATGCTTAATCAAAACTTGACTATAAGGTCACCTACGAGCTTTGGCAACCGTGAAGTGTCTAAGTTCCAACCATTATACATACACAGTTGCATCTTTAACTAACACAAACTGATAGTTCAGCATCTAAGGGATATATCATGCTAATCCTTCTCTAATGGGATAACCAAAACAATATTTTTGGACTGAGAGACGTGAACCATCGGCCTTGGGGCTGGGCCATTAGCCCACGGCACCTTTGACCACAGGACCATCCCGATCCATGCGTGTGTGTGTGTGTGTGTGTGTGTGTGTGTGAGATAAAATACTACATATATTAATAATTAATAAAAGACTACAGCCAGCCAGCCCAAAGTCTCACGGGGATGGCAATACGGATTAGGCCTTCTTATTTTAGCACGATTTTTCATTTATATATTATTTGTCTACCTGCCAAATATTTCTACTCTATTTAGGAAAGACCTCTCATAATTCAATAGATAATATATATATATATATATATATATATATATATATATATATATATATATATATTGTTACGTATCTTGATCCTCAAGTGGTTAACTTGATGAATCTAGATAGCACAGAGATATATATTAAGGTATCAGTCAGCTGAAGGCAAAACAAAAGTAAAATCTAATAAAATAATTTCCTGTTGTTGCTTCCTTTCCTTTTGGATCTTAGGACTTGGTATCCTTTATTGACGGATACTCTTTACTTATGAAAAATACTGAAACTAATTAAAGTCATGTAGTATTTATAAAGAATTATTATTTAACCGAAGCTTAGTAGGCTATGGTTATGAACCGAAGAAGTTATATCTAAAGAAGGACTATTAATTTTATAAAAAGTCTTGAAAGATAAATATTAAAGTAAGAATATTTCTGTCTCTTACCCTCTTTGAAATGAATAGATAGTTTTCTTCTATGTCCTTTTATTTATATTTAATGTAATTATTCTTGGTTCTTGTCTTACGTTAATAGTATTATATATTTATTATCATCAGGAGTAATATCAAAGTCACATAAAAAGTTAGATATATATTTAATAATTAGTTAAATTTATTTCTTAACCACGTAACATTGAGGTTTGATTATGAGTAAATAAAGTTACAGGATCGTTTCATAGATTCGATTCAGGTCTCACTCAAATAATATGAAAAGCAAAATATAATATTTTGAAGCAAAAGAATTTTCTTCAGCTTAGGAAATCACTAGAAGTAATATTAACACAGCCATGTTAGTCTAAGGCGATATTACTAATACGAGACAATAGCATCACCGTACTAAGCACCATTAAGCAATGTAAGCTTAATTCAAAGAAAATGAAAGAACTCGTAAGTATTAATATAAAACAATAGTATTACTTTCATCATAACCCAATTACTTAAAGAGTTGCTTTAGTCCACAAGTTAGTCAACTAAAATAGTGAAGTACATAATAATAGCGTTAACGTTAATTCGCAATCAAATAGTTAAAAGCACATAATAGTAGCGTTAACGTTAATTCGCAATCAAATAGTTAAACACATAATAATAGTGTTCACGTTAATTCCCAATCACATATCTCACTAACCAACATAACATAAGTGTTTACACCGAACACACTTAACACACATTTATATAATCTGACTGACAGTCACAATCCCATTATAATACTTCACCCCGTTTTCCTCCAGCTGCAAGTTCACCTTCCCCAACTCCAAATGAGACTGATTTGAATGCCCACAACTCGGGTCTTATATACCAAACAATGATGGTGTAGGAACGAATCAGGAGGCGGCGGGTGGTGCCGGCTCCAATCATAGCTCCTCGAATCACATAACAGGTGCATGGTCCACTCACAGCTCCTGGCGTCGATCATACGTCATAGCATCGGTCATAGAGGTGTGAAGGCTATGCTGGTATGGGGCGAGATGGTTTGCCCACTCGCTCGTTCGCTCGCTAGTCTGCTTCACCGCTTGGGTAGTTTGGCTCCTTGAACTCTAATTCTAACTCTTAAATTAACATACAGGGCTCCGTATGTCAGACCTCCCCCCTAGAAAAGAGTTTAAGGAGTATAGTACATAATATTAAACATAATACATAAATAGATTCACCACCAGATTGGCAACAGCAAGATTATAATGAGGATATAATAAGGATATCACCCAAAGTAGGCAACGTCTCCAGGTACCACATCAGAACATAGCCGGAACGTAGCTGGAGCGTTATTCGAACTGCAAGGCATTATCTCACAGCTGAAGGCTTGAAAGCGCACTACAAAAGCATGATATTTACCTCGCTACAAGGAGAGCTAATTGCCAAAATCCTCTCATTAAATTAAACTTACTGCTGTATGAGGCCAACCTGGTAAATGTAATCTTTGATCCGTGGCAGTGGGTAGGTATCGTTCTTTGTGACAGCATTGACTTGCCTATAGTCCCTACAAAACCCATGGCTCCCGTCTGGCTTCGGCACAAGTATGACCGGACTACTCCACTGGCTGAAGGCCCTTGTGATCAGCTGGTTTGAAAAAATTAAGTCAAGCTCGACCTGCAGTATACTCCTGCGTTGTGGTGAGACACGGTAGGGGGATAGTTTAATGGGAGTTGCATCCCCTACGTCGATGTCATGCACGGCCAAAGAAGTGAGCCCTGGAGTATCACGGAACACATTGGGAGACTGAGATAAAACAGAGATTAGTTGGTTCGCTTGATCAGAGGGAAGATGACATAGTTTAGATGGTAATTCCCTCAAAGCCACTGAATTATACTGAAAGTTGGATAGGCTACATGACAAGTCAAAGTCTGCATGGATACCTTCAGGCTCTGGAACAGTCTGTTGCGGGTCAGTAAGAGAACTGAAGACTTTGTCCGCACCAGGCTGCTCACAGGTCCTGACATTCACTGCCACAGTGGGAGAATCTGGAGGAGAGGAATCAGGGGACCTATGGTAGGGCTTCAACATATTTATATGGAATACTTGCGTGGGCTTTCTCCTGTCTGGGGTAGTTACTAGATAATCGGTAATGCTCACCCTCCGAATGATCTTATATGGGCCCCTGAACTTGGCAGATAAAGGTTGGCCAAAAAGGGGGAGCAGGACCAAAACCTCATCACCGGGCTTAAACTCCCTCTCACGGGCTTTTCTGTCATACCATTTTTTCATGGAGCTTTTAGCCACGGTCAAGTTTTGAGCGGCAAACTCACATGAGGATCTCAGCCGGGTTTTGAAATCTGAAACATACTTGAGGAGGTTTTGGTTCCCCTCCTGGCCAACTAGGCTATCCTGCAATAGTTGCAAAGGACCTCTTACCTGGTGACCGAAAACTAGCTCATTAGGGGAAAAACCCAGGGATTCAGTTGGAACCTCACGAGTAGCAAATAAAAGAATAGGTACCCCCTTATCCCACTCAACTCCGGTCTCTGTACAATACTTACGTAACATTCCCTTTAATGTCTGATGATATCGTTCGAGAACCCCTTGACTCTCTGGGTGGTAGGTGCTAGACTTTACATGCTCGATACCCAACTCCTTCAGGGACTGCTGGAAAATGTTAGAGGTAAAATTAGTTCCTTGATCACTTTGCACCTCATGGGGGAAACCCATTCTGGTGAAAAATTTGAGCAGTTCCTTGATTACAGTTGGAGCAGAGGTAGTCCTTAAGGGTATAGCCTCTGGGTAGCGAGTTGCCATGTCCATGATAGTTAATAAATAAATGTTACCTTGGGAAGTCTTAGGCAATGGGCCTACAATGTCCACTACCACCCGAGTAAAAGGATTCTCGAAAACGGGCAAGGGCACCAGAGGATGTACAGGCACCTTCTGATTGGGTTTTCCTGTCATCTGGCAAGTGTGACACACTCTACAACACTCCACTACATCTGCACGCATTCCTGGCCAGTAAATGTGGGATCTGATTCTGTCTAGAGTTTTTCTCGCACCTAGGTGTCCTGCCAATGGTATACAATGTGCCATTTCCATGATATCTTTACGACAAGGTTTGGGGACTACTACTTGATGGACGTCCCAAGCCCCGTCATCGATTGGTCTGTGTGGCGGTCTCCATCTTCGCCACAATACTCCTCCTTTGAGGTAGAAACATTCACCACCCTCCTTCTCACATTCCTCTTCACTCACGGACCTGGCAGCTAACTCCTTGCATTCACTATCATCTCTCTGTAGCTCTACCAGGCCGCTAGGACAATTTGGAGGGGTTTCATGGTCATCGTTAGGGTCAAGATGAGCCATAAAGGTGTCAGTTAAATCCACCTCAGTCACATCATCAGGCACAGTTGGAGCATCATTCACACTCTCATCATCCCTTTCATCAACTCTTACATTCGGTACATTTCTGTCTGAGGGAACTGCTACTTGAGACATTGAACGTGTGTCAGCACACACAGGGAAAACAGTTGGCAACTCCTTGTCGAGCTCACCGGTTAGTGGCTCGTTAACAGGGGAAAGTGACAAAATGGGGTCTGGTCGGACCTTCTCACCTGCTACATCATTCCCCAAAAGGAGCGTTACCCCAGGCACAGGGATATCTTGGGACCTACACAAAGCTATGGTGGCCTCACCCTGTAGTAACTCACATTCAATTTCGCCTTTTACCAAGTATGCATAAAACTGGCCTCCAGCACCTCTCATTACAACTGGTTCGCCAGGTGGGCACTCAGTGTAAGGATTCACCATGAGGGTGCTAGTAGAACCTGTGTCTCTCAGAATTTTTACCTCATGCATGCAACCATTTAATCTCACGTTGCCAGATGAAATAAAGGGACGGTAACTGTCCTGCACTGATGGTGAAATTATTATTGGCTTAACCCTAGTGGGTTGCACCACACATGCTACTACACCCCTGTCTAGATGATTTACGTTAGCTGCTAGGTACTCCTTCTGTCGAGAGTCCTGCATTAAAGGAACTTTTGGTGCTAGGTACTCCTTCTGTCGGGAGTCCTGCATTAAAGGAACATTTGGTGCTAGGTACTCCTTCTGTCGGGAGCCCTGCATTAAAGGCACACATGGAATTTGAGATACGGCGGCAACTGTCTGCCCCGATCTCTCGGTTCTCTCCTTGGCCCAGCACTGATAAGCTAGGTGGCCTCTCTTGCCACAAAAAGTACATACTTTAGGGGATACGGGAACGTTCCCTCTTTGAGCATTACTATTAGTTTGGGGCCCACCTCTGTTACCATTGCCCTGAGTCGCATTTTTAGTTGGGGGAACAATTCTATTTTGGCTAGCTGGGGAAGACGTTATAGGCTTGTGACTGGGTCGGTCAGATTTGTGATTGAGATACTTAAAATTAGAGCTAGAATTATCGTAGGGCTTCTTTCCACGAAATTTGTTGTTGAGCACGTATGTGTCAGCCATGTCAGCGGCGTCGGCAAGACAATCTACCTTTTTCCCCTTTAAGTGATAGGATACAGAAGAATCAATTTTCCATAGGACATTTTCTAACAGGACCAACTCCTTCAGATCGTTGTAGCTTGTGACTTTCTTACTCTTGACCCAATGATTGAAAGTTTTAGTCATGGTCCTGGCAAATACCTTATGGGTTTCTTCTACTTTCTTCTGGTTTTTACGGAAAGATTGCCTGTAAGCCTCAGGCTTCAATTGATAGGTTTTTAGGATAGCTTCTTTGAGATTGTCATAATCCTGCCTAACTTCGGCTACTTCTGACAAATACGTGGCTCGAGCCTGCCCTGTCAAAACGGTTTGTAACATAAAAGGCCATTGATCTCTTGTCCACTTCATACCTCCAGCAACTTCCTCAAACAAAACAAAGAAATCCTGCACATTATCCTCAGTGAAAGGTGGAATGACACTAGTCATAGTTAATCCCAGAGGGGGAGCAATTACGGGAGCATTCGTATTGACATTTAGTTGAGCCGTACGATATTGATATTCATAATGTTCGGTTTTTATTCTGGCTTCTTCGATATTTGCTCTGGCTTTTATGCTGGCTTCTTCGGTATTTGCTCTGGCTTGTTCGGCATTTACTCTGGCTAGTTCTATTTTTAGTTTGGCTTGTTCTAGTTCGAATATTTGATCACCGGTCAAACCAGGTGGCAATTGTATATCAAGTTGGCTAGGTTTACTCGGGATCCCACCAACTGCTCCGTCACCCTCCCCGCCTTCTACAGGGAACAGGTGGGTTTTTATGGTCTGAGCCACCTCTACTTTAGACATGTTTGAGACAGATAATTGGAGATGTGAGGCAAGCACTTTCAGTTCAGATTTTGACAGACAGTCAATATCAGGGGATGTGGGTTCTGATTCTATGAAAACTCTAGCATCTTCTTCATTAATTAGTTGAGGCATGATTAATATTTGATTTTTAAGTAGTGAAACGTTAATAAAACTGAGTGAAACTGTATGAAACGAATCCTGGCAAGGTCGCCACTCTTCTGTTACGTATCTTGATCCTCAAGTGGTTAACTTGATGAATCTAGATAGCACAGAGATATATATTAAGGTATCAGTCAGCTGAAGGCAAAACAAAAGTAAAATCTAATAAAATAATTTTCTGTTGTTGCTTCCTTTCCTTTTGGATCTTAGGACTTGGTATCCTTTATTGACTGATACTCTTTACTTATGAAAAATACTGAAACTAATTAAAGTCATGTAGTATTTATAAAGAATTATTATTTAACCGAAGCTTAGTAGGCTATGGTTATGAACCGAAGAAGTTATATCTAAAGAAGGACTATTAATTTTATAAAAAGTCTTGAAAGATAAATATTAAAGTAAGAATATTTCTGTCTCTTACCTCTTTGAAATGAATAGATAGTTTTCTTCTATGTCCTTTTATTTATATTTAATGTAATTATTCTTGGTTCTTGTCTTACGTTAATAGTATTATATTATTATTATCATCAGGAGTAATATCAAAGTCACATAAAAAGTTAGATATATATTTAATAATTAGTTAAATTTATTTCTTAACCACGTAACATTGAGGTTTGATTATGAGTAAATAAAGTTACAGGATCGTTTCATAGATTCGATTCAGGTCTCACTCAAATAATATGAAAAGCAAAATATAATATTTTGAAGCAAAAGAATTTTCTTCAGCTTAGGAAATCACTAGAAGTAATATTAACACAGCCATGTTAGTCTAAGGCGATATTACTAATACGAGACAATAGCATCACCGTACTAAGCACCATTAAGCAATGTAAGCTTAATTCAAAGAAAATGAAAGAACTCGTAAGTATTAATATAAAACAATAGTATTACTTTCATCATAACCCAATTACTTAAAGAGTTGCTTTAGTCCACAAGTTAGTCAACTAAAATAGTTAAGTACATAATAATAGCGTTAACGTTAATTCGCAATCAAATAGTTAAAGCACATAATAGTAGCGTTAACGTTAATTCGCAATCAAATAGTTAAACACATAATAGTGTTCACGTTAATTCCCAATCACATATCTCACTAACCAACATAACATAAGTGTTTACACCGAACACACTTAACACATTTATATAATCTGACTGACAGTCACAATCCCATTATAATACTTCACCCCGTCTTCCTCCAGCTGCAAGTTCACCTTCCCCAACTCCAAATGAGACTGATTTGAATGCCCACAACTCGGGTCTTATATACCAAACAATGATGGTGTAGGAACGAATCAGGAGGCGGCGGGTGGTGCCGGCTCCAATCATAGCTCCTCGAATCACATAACAGGTGCATGGTCCACTCACAGCTCCTGGCGTCGATCATACGTCATAGCATCGGTCATAGAGGTGTGAAGGCTAGCATGCTGGTATGGGGCGAGATGGTTTGCCCACTCGCTCGTTCGCTAGTCTGCTTCACCGCTTGGGTAGTTTGGCTCCTTGAACTCTAATTCTAACTCTTAAATTAACATACAGGGCTCCGTATGTCAGAATATATATATATATATATTATAATATTTAATATTTAATATAGCCATTTTCAAGTTGCCGTATACCGGTATACATTATCGTGGAATAAAACGATTCTCACTTGTTTATATTATTAGTCTCTAGTTCATTCAATATTGGTAGGCTAAACATGTTTACCACTAACATCTGTACTTCGAAAAGGGCTAGAATAAATGGACTGTAAATGTCCACCTGTATTTCCTGGCTGACTCGTCCCAAATGGTACAAATAGCACCTCGATTACTGAAGTCCTTTTTGAGTTATGAGAGGTTGGAGTCGTGATATCTGGCCTATTTATTTTGAACAGCGTATATATAGTGTCAGCATCAGTACAGTGTCAATGTTCATGCCTGTAGGAACGCAGCTGTATATGCTTATAACTAGTCTTTGAATTATCAGCCCCATGAGAGAGAGAGAGAGAGAGAGAGGGGGGTGACTAGAAATAGCTGCCCAAGATGAAAAGATGATACACAAAGGGGGAGGAAATAGAATGGAATAAAAGAGAGTAGAGAGAGAGAACAAAAAAAAAACAGGCAAAAAAAAAGTCCCATACAATAGAGACATTTTGTGAAAATTATCTTTAAAGGGATGTAAACGATGTAAATCATAACAAATAATGGTGGATGATTCCGCTACATCCCGATTACGCTACATCCCGATTCCGCTACATCCCGTTTCCGCTACATCCATATTCCGCTACATCCCGATTCCGCTACATCCCGATTCAGCTATATTCATATTCCGCTACATCCCGATTCCGCTACATACATCCCGATTCCGCCATATCCCGATTCCGCTACATCCATATTCCGCTACATCCCGATTCCGCTACATCCCGATTCCGCTACATCCCATTTTAGACAATCTCGCGGTGCAAGAGCCACCAGAGTCGGTAGTGGTAATCCAGCTGGTTCACTTTGTTCATGTTAACCCGTACAGTACCGGGTTAACGTCTCTTTTGTCTGATTGTAGCTATAGTTAGACAATTTTATGTAGCTTAAGAACGATCTGTGGGAATGAAGAAGGGTAAAAGAGAGAGCTGGATGTCTGTTAATGGCTACAGGTCCTTCCTAAACTGAATATAATCATCTAATATTTGCCAGAATATAATGACAAGGACATCGCTGGTACTGTAAGGGTTAACTCTGCCAACAAATATGGTCTTAAGTTTCAATGTCATGGAGGCAGCCGTTTAGGAGGAGTAGTGCGTCAAAGGTTCTAGAGATGATAACACTTAGCGAAACGACCTATTTAAGTGTAGCGGAAATTTGGCAGGTTTTCTTTGTCCCTTTTGACTCTGTGAACAACTTTGGTCTCTGTGTTCAATGTTGTAGAGGCATCCATTTAGGATGAGTAGTACGTCAAAGGTTCCAGAGACGGCAACACTAAATTCATATAATCCTAGCCCTGTTCCTAGCAGAATCTGGAAAAGGGAGTAAGAATAAGAACAAGGAAAGGAAGCGAGTAAGATAAACCAGGAGAAGGCAGAATAAGATAAATGCTTTACCCTTTCACTTCCGTGGATACCTGTTGTATCATTTGAGCTATATTTAGACAATTTTATGCAGCTTAGGAAGGATCTGTGGTAGCTAAAAAGGATTATTTGAGGATTACACGTCCGTCTTATGCTAAATAATATCATATAATAATTGCCGGAATATAGTGAAAAAGACGTCAACGGTACTGAACGGGTTAAATAGACGCTATAGGAGAAAGCAAGGACATAGGTGAAGGGAAGGATAAAAGAAAATGCTTTGTTGTGTGGAATCTTAGCGAACAGTCGTGCAAGTATTTTTAATACAAGTGTGAAACTTGGTACCCATGCAGTGATAATGACCCACAAGACCCTGGCCTCTGGGACCCTTGGTGCATGGAAAGAGTGGGGAAAACCTTAAAGCTCGGTTCACACATACCCGTCCTGAGCTCCCGTCCTTCCCCGACCACTGAAACGTATGCAATCGTGCAAGGACTCCGACATAAACGGGTATGGTCTGTTCATGAACGTACAGTGACGCCACAACACGGGCCGCGGCGGCGAGGGAGCCGAACATTTTTGACATACCTAAAATAAACGGATCAGGACGGACCAACCGCCAAAATCGGTTCAAGGGCGGGTCACCCACGTGACTGGTCAGCGCATAGGCGCCGTGTATTAGCGTCTATGCGCCGCCTAGACGCTACCAGACGTAGTCTATGCCCCGACCAAAATATTTGAAAGTTGAGACTGCGACGTGGCAACGTCGCCTCACGTGATCACCCCGCGCGTCCCCGCTAGTCCCCGCCCACCAAGCGTCCATAAAAGAGCCAGCCGCGTGTGGTCCTATCTCAGTTCCCAAGCCGCCGTCACCGCAACATTCACCACCTCGCACAACCTCCAACCTCCAGCCTACTCCAACCTCCAGCCTACGTTATGCCTAAGTCTGACTCCAAGAAGCGGCGAGGCATCATGACAAAACCGAAGAAGCCCGAGGACACCCTAGACAGCCTGGTGATGGAGGTAGTAGAGGAGACACAGGAGCGCCCTGCTGTTGTAGAGCAGCAGGGTGCCCCTGAGTCACCCACACCTGTCATCAGCCTGGACAACGATGCAGTGGTTGTAGATCCGGCCCCCAGTGATTCACAAGAAGAGCAGCATAAGACAACATCATCCGATGGTGACACCGACGGGGGCGTGGAAGATACCCAGGTGGCTGCTGTGGCTGTTGGTAAAAAGAAGCGTTCCCGATCGACGAAGGCCACCATCAGGCCCCTGCTCCTGGAGGAGCATGTAGAATTTGATCTGGGGGAGTGGTATAAGGAGAATCCCATTCTCTACCAGAAGACCCGCAGGGACTACAAGGACGTCACTAAGAAAAACCGCCTCTACGAGGACAAGGGTTCGCCCATGACCCAACCCATTCCAGGTTAGTCTATGGTAATTGTTTATTGTGTAGTCTAAGGTAATTGTTTATTGTGTAAGGCCTCTTCAAAGAAAATGTATTTTGTTTCATTTTAACAATTATATTGCTTCTATATATCATATAATACACCATAGAATACGTTTTTAATAACTAGAAAGAGGCCTTCGATTAAACAATTGCGAAGTCCATATATATAAATCTGTAATAATTCAGTGGCGTGTTCAAGTTCAGTGTTTATTTGTTAAATTGCCTGTAATTGCCATGTGTTCATTCTATAATATTCTATGATATACCCATGCATTCACTAGATTGTGTGAGGAGAAGGTGCGCTCCCTCGAATCACCCATCATAGTTTGTAACATTATTGTGCAAAACTTCATTGGTGTGTGCAATTTCAGTGTTTTATTTGTTATATTGTCTGAAATTGCCACTTGTTCACTCTAGAATATTGTATGATATTATTTTGTCTGAGCCAGCTAGCCAATGCTTATATTAAATGATTTTATGCCTGTGTGTACTCAGAAACATTTCTTCCACAGGATATCAGGTCCGGCACTTCCTGGACACTTCCACACACACACACCCACACTAAAGAATGTCCCATATACTATAATTCCCTCAAGCTGTCTCTACTTATTTTATATCCTTCTTTTGTTCTCTACCGAGGATTACCTCCCATTGTAGTAGGCTTTACCTGACCCTACCTGTACGGACCCGTAGGCCGTTTCGCCTTTACCCATTTCAAACTCCTCATATGATCTCTTCCGACGTTTGACATTCCATTCTAATTGGCTTTACCTGACCTACAGTCCGTTGCCCCATTAACCCTTTTCCAATTCCCTCATTTAATCTCTCCCAAGGATTTAACTCCCATTATTAGCCTCACCTGACCCTACCAGAACAGTTTTTGTATGTAAGTTTGTTTGCATACGTGAGCGTTATGTATACGGGCATGTGCACACTTACTGCATGTTCTTATGTTCTTATATATGTATGTATATATATGCGTATGTATGTGTGTACGTATGTGTATATATGTATGTTCTGTATATATATATAAGTAAAATAAATATGTACTGTATATGCACTGTAAATCACTTACTCTCATGGTTAATTTGTGATAATTTGTATTTTACACTAGCATAATTATTGTATTAATTTATTTTTGTAATGTAAAGTATATTATACTCACACATTGTAAACTGAGCTTACCATTTTCATATCTGTACATCTCATGTTCATCCACTAAATTGTAAAATGTGTATTTTCAGCACATGAGGCTGCCATTCTTTAATAAACCGTTTATTATTATTATTATTATTATTATGCTAGTTTGCACATTTTCCATACCCATTCGATCACTATCTCACCACCATACCTCAGCATTTCCCCAAACACTCCATCTATTCCTGGTGCTTTCCCCAACTTCACTCTTTTCATGGCTTCTGTGACGCATGTCCAGTGTGAGCATGCTGTACAGAACGCCTAGTCATGCCCCACTCTCGCTAGGATCGTCAGGGCAGGAACTTTGGCTGTAGTCTATGTAGAGTTTCCTAACTTAGTTCATGTGAGCCGTTGTACTATAAGTATTATGAATATGTATTTTGTTTTCATCTGAGTCAACGAGTTCTATTTTATATCATTAGTTATAAGTATTGTGTGTAAAACTTTGGGCCTAACTCACTAGCACTCCCCCCTCCCCCCTCCCCTCAGTGCTAGGGGAGCCTTTGTCTATCCCAGAGGAGAGAGAGAAATTACGTAATGATTGTCAGTGGGCGGTCCTTAGTAGTTCCCGTTGGGCTCACTAGAGGGCCGGGTATAAAAAAGGGAAGTCTAGCCATTTTTTCATCAGAACTCATTAGGCAGAGCGACTTCTCATTTCCCTTGCTAACTATATATATTCTTCTGACTGATGTGAACTTTCTCTACTACCTTACATTCTTATCTCCTCTTTTCCCTGCCTTTTTAACTTCCATGGTCCCGTTGGTGCAGAGCTAGTCAGCCAACGTATTATCGCTTGAGTTCTCAGAGATACTTGCCTATTAGATAGCCTATTTTGGAAGGGTTGACTTAGAATAGGATTGATTTATGTTTGTTGCACTTGTATATGCATTTCCCTGTGTTTTATTATTATTATTCCTGTTTTCTGCTAGTCTAGGTAATGCTAGACTGGGGTAAGGCTTTTCTGTGTTACGAGTTGTTGTTTGATGCAGTGGATAAGCGATAAACCTGCATACTCGTTTAGGTTCAGTGAAGCCTAGGTTGTCTTCGCGGTTGACTGTGTTGAGTTAATAATTTACAGTGCGTGAGGGCAAGAGCCTAACCACCCTGTATTTTATTAACAGTTTGTTTTTACTTTGTCAAGGAGCCGGGAGAAAACCAGATACAAGGGATCTGGATTTCTCAAAGTGCACTTGTTAGTTTTAACGTAATACTTTAAACAGTTGTGAGGACTTCGCTAGGCTACGAGCCGTTTTTGCTCAGTCACTGCTACCTTTTTGCCTACAGTACCCCAGCTAGACTTTACTCGATTAGTAGATACAGAATAGTATTGAAGCTTTCCTTATGTATGATATTGTTTATGCACTATTGATTTCATGTGTTGCACGCTTTGGCTACTTTAGTGATTAGTGGCCCACGAGCACAATCCGAGTAGGCTATTGCCGTTGCATTTGCGGAGTACTTCTTTTTAATGTTTGCCATTTACTATTGCATATTCTTTTAATTATTCTTATGCCAATTTAAACCTTTAATAGTATTTAATTGCCAGTGTTTTTGCTTATTGAATTACTGTTCAAAATCCGATACGTACTTCTTACGAGCATCCGAGAAGCATCTAACTTTTTTCAGAAGATTCCTTGCTCGATGCTTAAGGACTATTAATTAACGTAACGTAATAGTGCCGATCCGAAGTAGAGGGTGGAGGACTTCTTAAGTTCTTAGTCAAGGGTGGATTACTTCGGCTTCGGCCAACACTATTCTTTGGTGTTGTTGTTTCTTACTTCTTTGTTTGATTGTTGACCAGACTAGAGAATTCCTGTCTCTTTATTAGTCTGTTGTTGAACACTAGTACCGAGTTCTTGTATACCCCGTTATAGCAGATTGAACTCTGGAGGGTATTGGTGTTTTTTGTTCGGCTGGCAGTACTCAGGGGTTGGGATCGTGTGTTTCCGTTGTGGCAGCGAGCCGTATTCGAGTCCTGATTGAGAGCCCTTGTGTACCCGAGTGCCAGGTCGTAACACTTCACACACTTCTGACCTCCTGATTCCCACCTCCTCCTCCACTACTTCTCTTCTTCTCCCTCCCATACTCCATCCAACTATGTTTGCTGGCTCTTCATTCCTTACATTTAGCAATTCGTTGAAGTACTCCCTCCATCTTTCGACTCTCTCTTGCTTCTCTGCTAGCACTTGCCTATTCTAATCTTTCACACCCTTACTGTTTCCCTTGCTACCTTCCCTAACTTTCTTGACTTCTTTCCAGAACAGTTTCTTACACTCCCTCTATTTTACACTCAGATTCCTTCCAAATTCCTCACCTACTCTTCTCCTAATTTCCTTCACTACTCTTTTTCTTACAAACACATACACTCGAAGTTGAGCTGTATGTATTTACGAGACCAGGGCTATTGGCAGTATAGTGATTGGAAACGTAACTCAATTATATTCTTGATAAATTGCTTTTTGGGACTATCTATGCTGATGTGATAGCTTGGAGCTAACTTTATAAACAGTAAGGTAATTGTTGAAATAACTTAGAACAGTTGACAGAATCAATATAAACACCATATGAAGAGGAGCACTTTACTGACAACATTTCGCAGATAGTGACCTGAAGAAGCTATCTGCGAAACAAAGGAGTACAAAGGGTACAAAGGAGTACAAAGGAAAACAAGCAACAATAGGTCATGCGACCCCTCGAGGTTACTTGCCCTCCAAAACACTGCTGTTTCAAGTGTTGCAACAGTATTTCGGAGATAATGTGGGATATATGTGAAAAGTAAGTGCTGCCATGGGGCTTAGTTCATGGCAGGTCAAATTATATTAAGATCTATTAGGTTATTGAACAAACACTACTAAAGAAAATATTTAATCAATTACAATTGCAGTCAACCTTGGGTTCAGGGCAAGGTGCTTGTCTAGTCGAACTTTAAAGGAATCAACGGTGTTGCAGTCTATGATATCTCGGGGAAGCCCATTCCACAAGTTGACGACTTGATTGAAGAAGAAATTCTTGGATTCATTACAGTTGAATGATTTACCAATGATTTTGCAGCCATTTCCCCGTATGTAGTTTGATCGGTCAATCGTAAACTATTTATTACAGTGCATGTTGTCGATGCCATTAACCCTTAACTGTCGGCGCGCAACTTATGTCGTGTGAAATAAATATGGACTATGTGGCGGTTCACAACTTATGTCGTGCGCCATTTTCACCACGTAATGTTGCTGAGCGATGGGAGGAGCGTAGCAAACCTATGACCGTCGCCCAACACCCGGTGGACCTACTGAACTGAATCCCACCCTTCCCTCCCCTCTCACACTCGCTACACAGGGAATTATGTAGGAAAATTACCTAATTACAGGGTTTTTGCACTCGTGTTGCACGATCGTTGCAAGAGAACCAGTGGTCGTACAAGGATGGTTCAGGTGTCATTGGAAAGCTCTGTTTATGCCCTTTCAGGGATAGATACTTGCTTTACGCTCTGGGTCTTATTTAGGCATGAAAATGATCACGTAAACAACCCTATTTAGGGTAAAAAAAAAACGCTGGGCGCTGCGGTCAAATAGACCACCTAGCCCGCTAAATAAGGGTTAATTATCTTGAAAACTTGAATAAGGTCACCTCTCAATCTGAACTTGGTTAATGGATATAAATTTAGTTCTTTAAGACGTTCCTCGAATGGTTTGCTCCGGAGACAGGGTATCATCTTGGTAACTCTACGTTGAACTCTTTCCAATTTGTCTATATTTGTTTTATAGTAAGGGCACCATAACATAACGCAGTATTCCAAAAGTGAGCGGACTAATGAATTGCAAAGGGTGAGGATAATGTCTTTTGTTTTACATTGTGATTTACGTTTTGATTCACGTTGAAACGTAAAAAAACTGCTCCTCCTCATATGGTGTTTGTATTCAGTGAGATAATTATTTTACTCTTTAGTGCCTTCTGTTTTGATACCCATAATGCATTTCTAAATTTATAGATACACCATAAATTAAATTTAACAATCGCATAAGAAAGAAGAGAGAGTTGACCCTGTGAATATTATGACAGTTTATTCTGATTATCAGTAGACAATTTTATAGAGCTTAGGAAGGATTTGTGGGAATTTAAAGGGTAAACGCTATATAAAAAAAAACCTGACTTCCTTATACCCTTCCTAATCTGAATAAAAGGTAAAAGGTAAGGGTTTAAGGTAATCTATGCAATTAGACTCTGGACTCGTACTGAGGGGGATAAACCCATGACAAACATATCTCACAAAACACATTACTTACATCTTACAAATGTGTCTTGTCATCTTACAAATGTTTTAGGTCTGTATAACTTCCTTAGGCCTTTCCTTCGTAGAGGGAGAGGCTAATCTCCCAAACCTCATTATGTACAGCTTACAAATGTGGCTTGCCAGCTTTTAAACACGTACTGAGGGGGAGAAACCCATTATTTTGAATGTGGCTGACAGCTTAAGGTTTGAGAGGGGATTTCTTATTCTACCATCTTTATTCTTTATTCCACTTATTCCTTAGTTTTATTCCTTATCTTATTCCTTAATCACTAGAGGATTCTATTGTAGCTATCATGTCGTTATCTGCTCTCGACATCACTCCCCGGGGTAAATGAAGCCTGCTTCCTCGCTGGCCAATCCGTGTGGTAAGTTGGGGACAGTCGCCTGTTGAGAGGGGCGACTGTGCAGGGGCGGAAGTGATGGGTGACGGTGCAGGGGCGGAAGTGATGGGTGGAGATGAAGTAATCTGGTTCATGGTGATAACTGGTGACTGCATCGTTGTTTCGGAGTTCTGCTGCTTCTTGATCTCCTCAGCTCGACGTGTATGGGCTAACACGACGGTGTAGATTACATAGGCTGCTCCTACCACTACTAGAATAACAGCTATCGCCAGGGTCGTATGCCGGATTATGTGATGTTGCAGAGGATGTTGTACCTCGATTAGTTTGGCTACCATGGTGAGTTGCAGTAGATCAGTTGTTGACAAGCTTGGAGTTGGCAGATGTCGTAGTTGTAGAAGGGTTGTGTTGATTTCTCGAATTAAGTTGTGGGTGTGCTGAGTTATAGGAAGAGACACATTGATTTGTGTGGCTCTTATATATGTCTCTTCTCGCCGTCTCTTCCCCATAGCCGGTAATTGAAGAATTGGGCTATGTGCTCCCCAACCTTCATTCAGTGTGAGAAGTCCCAGGTTGTGCAGCGCTCCAGCACCTGCTCGGTTCATACCACACTGTTTGTGCCGAGCACCCAGGCCTCACAACTCTTGCGGTGCACGAGGTTCTGCTGACAGGTCACTTGAGTGTGAGTAGACCATTGGCCTCGTTGTTTCAGTGGTTCAAGGTGGGCGACGAGGCTTTGGCATGGTTGTCAGGTCAGGGTCGACACATGGCTGCTAAGGGTAGTGGTCAGAATCAGGACATTGAGCAGATTGGTGAGGTTGGCTGTGGAGTTGATGTGCCCGGTCGTCGCATAGCCTCCCAATGCTGCTCTAGTATTATGCAACAGCCCTACCATAGACCGACTGTGTCTGGCCATGTCGCTGAAGGCGGTGATGCTGCGCAGGCAGATGTAGTTGCAAGTAATGCGGGGGTGCGCATGTACGGTATCGGTGGGGAAGCCTTAGCAATTATGAACTGTGGGAGTGACTGCACAGGTGGTACAGATTGTCACTCTCATGACCTGGCTGTTCTAGGGACAAAGGTGGAGAAGGAGGGAGACTATAGTGTAGAAACTGTGGTCTCGGCTGGGTTGTGGGAGGGCAATGAGCATGTTGTTCGTCGAGATAAGTTGCAACCTCTTGTTCCTAAGCGTCAAGAGAAGTTGTTTACTAGGCTGTGGCAGTACATCCGCATGTTTGTTCATTCTCCAGGCCTGATGTACGGGGTAGAGTCCGACATGGAGGCGGGAGACAGTGCAAGGCTCAAAGTGGCTCCCTACCGTATAAATCCTGCTCGACAGCCTGTGGTGAAAGCAGAGCTGGACTACATGTTGACGAAGGGTCTGACGGATAAGGAATGTCGTGAGTGGTCATTGCCTGTAACTTTGCAACCTGTGTTAAGTGGCAAGATCCGTGTGTGTGTTGATTGCAAGAGTGTGTGTGCATTATCCCTGACAGACGCCTATACTTTACCTAGAGTTGACGACACCATGGACCGCATCGGGGCTGCATCGCTTATCACAAAGGTAGAACTAGTGAAAGGTTTTTGGCAGGTCCCGTTGCCGGAAAGAGCGAAGAGAAATGCCAGTCTTGTGATGAACTGGGCAGCCAGGTGTTGTTTTGCTGCCGGAACACAAGTTGGATGTGAGGCATGTTAAGGGTGATGATAATGTTGTGGCTGATTGTTTGTCACGGGAGGGTACGCTTCAAGGAGCACCCTCGCCGTTCAGTCAGTGTGTGTTTGAGAGTTGAGAAAAAAACCAGGCTTGCCTCTATAGAGCAGCCGTCAAAAACAACATTAAAATTAAATAAATAAAATCACATAAAAACTCTTTCTTTTTTATAGTTAATTGTAAGTTGCCAATGTTATAGCTAGTCCTAAGTTGAACCTGTCTTTCACTTAGTAGGCTGGGCTCTGTGAAGCTCGCTCAGGGAGCATAGCAGGCTAAATTATACTATTGTGTTTGGGAGGGGTTATAAGATTTTCTTTATGCTAAAATGTTGTTTTATTTAAGATTGAGCTTTGCATTTCATTTCTGGTGGAGTGGCAAGGGTGGCGGGTCTTGTCAGCATTCTGCCTTGTCAGATATGGTGCTCGCCTAATGTTGAGCGTCCCATATCTTGGGCGGGGTGTGACGTCTACCAGCGTTGGCAGAATCGCCTCTCGTTAGACACTAGCGCTCTCCAGGGACATCGAAATGGGCTACAGTTATCAGAGAATGTTGTTCTTTCTTTCCTAGTAATCGTATTGTCACAGACAGTCCAGTGGTGGTCTTTGTTTTCGTCTTGTGACAACGGGTTATATTTTATATCAACAGTAGTGATGATAGTACCAGCATGGGAATGAGAAAGACTTTCAGAGCGAGATGGTAGTGAGTGTCTGTAGGTGCGGGAGCATTCCTGCCTCTCGCTCGCTATTGGCCGGCGTGTCTGGCTGTGTCACGTGACACCTGCTGTCTTGTGATGTCTCGGCCCGTGATTGGCCGATCATCGCGCCTTTGCGGGCTCCTGTGTAACTAACCTCCTACATGAGGGTCCCCAGGAGCTGTCCTCGTCAGGACAGGTTAGGCGCGCGTGCTTCTAACATCTCTTTGCATACTCTCCCCCGATCACCACCTTTAGAACTGTTTCTCTCTCTGAACTTCTTCTTTTCCATGGTTTCTCGCCTTTATTCAATTACTTATCCCCTTGGGTTCTGCATACGGTTTCCATAGCCGGCCCATTGTATTGCATGCGCCGTCCTCAGAGATATTTACATGTACTTAGAATAGGTTTTGAGGGTTCTTAGTTAGTATAGGTTAAGAACTTTGTGTCTCCATTATTGATTTAGTGTTTCTGCTCTTTTATTTAATGCTAGACTGGGATAAGGTAACTGTAGTCGTTGTCTTCGATGTGTGTACGGTTTGCTTATACCTACACGACTTCGACCGGTCCTGTGGTAGCCTGTGTTGTCTTTTCGGTTGCGTCCTTTGCGAGTGCAGCTTTGTGTTGACTGAGGGCTTTAGCCTGTACCAGTTCCACACATTGCTGCCTCTTTGCTTGGCTTTAGAGGGTCGCCAGGATAGAACCAGATACTTGTGATCTGGATCTATCAAGAGAGCACCCTAGTCAATTAATGTAATACTCCCTGAAACAGTCCAACATCACATTCTGGGCACATATACCTGGTATCTGATCTCACATATTGCGGCACAAATGACACCGTCTTCAGGGTTTGTCTTTGTTTTCTGTGGGCGGCACATATTCAGGGAAGTGGCGTTGTGTCAGCCTGGCAATCCCTTCTGCTGCTGGCTGTCGATGGGCGGGGGGTTGCTGGAAGTGGGGGGCAGTCATGTATTCCCTCAACGTCTGCCTGGACAACTCGATGCAGAAGTTCTCCATCGTTTCCTGCTTGCCGGTGATTGTTGAGTAGAGGATATGGCTGTTATAGAGGGTGGGATCGAGGAGGTGGAAGAATAACTTCTTATACCACCTCATCGTCTTTCTTGCACACTCACATGACGAGATGACAGCATCTGATTTGTCCACCAGCCGCATGTTGATTTTATAATCACAGATGGCCAAAGGTTTCTTGATAACTTCGCCAGTTGCTCTGTCACGACGTCTGCTGTCTTGGAAAATGGGACGGTGGACTGTTGTGAGGAAGTTCACATCCCGGTTATCCATCCAGGACAACATGAGGACATTGTGTTACGACCGGGACTGCGAATAAAACAAGGGCACTTAATGATTGGACTAGTAATAGGGCACTATGCAACAACGGTACGCTAGATCCAAACCCTCGAACTTATATGCCGGCGAACAAAACACCTATACCCTCCAGAGTTAATCTGCGATAACGGGGTATCCTTAACTGGGCATAAATGTACTCTACTTCAGGTTAACCCACACTGGTATAGCCTGATAACAAACAAGATGCAAGTTACGTTAAAATTCATAAACAGGAATCTATGGAAAGATCAATTAAATCACTACAAGATTTAATACAATAAAAAGATGCTTCAATACAGTTACTCTAAACAACAATAAACTCTTCACTCCTATCTGAAAGAAAGTGAAGTATAGTCCTACAGCATAGACCGGGAAACTTCAGAAGAAAAAATCTGATGCTCATAAGATGCTCGTATCTTAAACTATATAAAGGCAGGAGGCAGGACACCACACGTGTAAATCGAATACACTAAAAGATAGGACATATAATGTTAACTGACACTAGAATACTATAAATGCACAACGGTAGCAATGCTCGACAATAAAAGAAGTACTTCCTCATCAACGAAACAGTCTACTATGGTTGTGCGGCTCAGCAACAACCTAGACTAATAAATGCTGTGAATAATAATGCGTACATATCAAAGAGCTTATATTAAATACTAATAAGTGTCTACTCAATTAATAATGTCTAGCTGGGATACTCTAGGTAAGGAACTGGGGTTGAGCAAGACAGGCTCGTAGCCTAGCGATGTCCTTAAGACTGCATCCTTTAAGTTACGTTAATTGACTAGGGTGCTCTCTTGATAGATCCAGATCACAAGTATCTGGTTCTATCCTGGCGACCCTCTAAAGCCAAGCAAAGAGGCAGCAAAGTGTGGAACTGGTACAGGCCAAAGCCCTCAGTCAACACAAAGCTGCACTCGCAAAGGACGCAACCGAAAAGACAAAATAGGCTACCACAGGACCGGTCGAAGTCGTGTAGGTATAAGCAAACCGTACACACATCGAAGACAACGACTACAGTTACCTTATCCCAGTCTAGTTTTTCATCAGAGTCTGGGATGCACCTGTATCACGCAACAACTCCAACCCATACTTGCAACCAGCCCAACTCACGCAGCCACGCCCTCTATGGTCGCAAAAAGCATCGCGGACAGGTTTCGAGCCTTCCGGACACTTCTTCACTGGTTGTGCCCCCGCATCTGACATTATCACCCCGGGTAAATGCCGAAGACCTCAGAGACACCCCAATGTTGCTAGCCAAAGACATGACTGCTGTAGGTTGGTTACTAGGGTAGGAACGTTCAAAATGCCCCTTGTTATGACACTTAAAACACTCTACTTCACCCTTGGACTTCCCCTGAGGTGGGGAAGGACCCTGACCTTTCTTAAACGGGACGGTTTTTTGTTTGTGATCAAAATTAGTATCATTGCTCTCACTTTTGTTATTAAATGTTGTATCACTGACTCGGGGGGGTGGAGTGTTGCGCCCCTTGTTAACTGCATCGGTCCGTTGTGCAGACCTGCACCCATGAATCAGCGATGCTTTCAGGTCAGCCAACTCAGCTGCCTTTTGTAGAGTTTTAGGTTGTTTCTCTTTGAGGTTCAAAGTCAGGTCGCCGCCTGTGCATTTAAAAAATTGCTCTAGAAGGACTAACTGCTCAATCTCTTCGAACGTCGTCACCTTCTCTGACCTCAGCTAATTTCTCAAAGCATCAGACAGTTCCCGGGCATGTTCTAGAAAAGTGCACTCACGACCCTTCGTAACACCCCGAAACTTCAACCTATATGTCTCTGGTTGTAACTCATACGCCTGCAGAACAGCTTCCTTCAATACCTCATAATCGATGCAAGACTCCAAGGGCAACGCATCATATGCCTCGAGTCCTTTGCCAACCACCTAGAGGAAACAAAGGGCCTGCCCATTTAACCTCGGGCCATTGGTGCTCCCGGCACTTCTTCTCAAACGCAGGACAAAACTCGGTGACACCCGTCTCGTCAAATGCAGGGACTAACTTAAGAAGGTGCGATAAAGACTGATCAAGACCTCGATTCCCGGAACCGGAGACGCTGCCCTGTCGACTCCACCCGAGACTTCTCAAGCTCTATGTCTGCACAGTACATTGCCTTTCTCTCCTCAGCCTGAATCTTAGCCATCCCAAGCTCAGATTCCCGCTGCTGCTGCTGAATCTGAGCCATCCCATGTAATGTGTCGAGATAGTCTTGAAGGAGTCTTGTTGCTGTGTCTGGATTTTGGTGCGTGCTTGTGAGTGTTATGTCGTCTGCGTAGGAGGCTATGGTTATTTGGGGTGAATTTGGTGCATTTACATCATGCATGTACAGATTGAAGAGTGCGGGCGACAGGACGGATCCTTGCGGGACTCCGTTTGGGAAATTTCTAATGCTAGATGACTGACCGGCAAAAGATACGTGTGCACGTAGCACCTGCTAAGAAGTTGGCCAGCCATCTTTTTGTGTTGTTGTGCATGTTTGTGTTGTAGATTTTTTTTGTTAGGTTGTGGCGGGGGATGGCATCGAAGGCTTTACTAATGTCGAGTGTAGCAAGTACTGATCTGTGTGGTGGTCTAGCTGAGTTGATGCTGTCAAAAGCTCTTTGTGTAAGGTCTGTAAGAAGAGTGTTTGTGGAGTGCAATGGCCTGAAGCCGTGTTATGTTGGAGAAAGGGGTAAGTCAGGTGTCATCAGTTGTAGTACAAGGTGCTTTAAGACTTTGGAGGGGGTGCAAAGGAGTGTGATAGGGCGGTGTGAGGAGGGTAGCATGGGGTCTTTGTTAGGTTTGGGGAATGTGATGATGATACCATGCTTCCACATGTCTGGTATTGTGTTGTGTGAGTAGCTGTAGTTTGATATGTTAGTGAGTGCTTGTAAGCCTTCTGGTCCCAGGTGTCTGAGGTGAATGTTGCTTATGTTGTCTAGGCCACAGGCAGGTGAGAGCTTGAGATTGTTGATGATATGCTTTGTCTGGTTGTTGGTGAAGGGTGTATAGTCAGGGTCTGTGGGGAATTGTCTTTTTCGTCCGATGACACTCCGGTCGTCTTTGCGGGGTTTTAGGTGACTGACATGAGAGAAGTGATTGATGAGAGTGTTTGCTTGTTGTTTACGTGAAGGAGTAGAGTCTGTTGTTGTGATTGCAGCATGTGATTGTGTTGTGTTGCTGTTGGAAAGTGTGATGCTGTTTAGTGTTTTGTAGAGTTTTTTGGGGTTTGTTTTGTGATCGAGTGTTTGTAGGAAGTTATTCCAATTTAGTGTTTGTTGTTCTTGTATTTTGTTGTTATTCTGGATGTTGAGTGCTTGAATTTGTTGTTTGATGTCTTGTGTGTGGGGTGCTGGGGAGTGTTTCAGTGTGTCGCGTTGTATGATGAGGTTTTGAATTTCTGGTGAGAAGTTGGGGTTGTGTTTTTTTATGTTACCTCTTGGAATGTGTTTCTTGTCGGCGTTTTGGATAGTCGTGGTGAATGTGTGTACAGCATTGTTGATGTTAGTGATGGGTGTACTGTTTAAGGTTTCAAAGTGTTGTTCTGTCTCATTTGTGAAAGCTTCCCAGTTAGCTCTTTTATAGTTAGTGTAAGTGTGTCTGTGGCTAGCTGGGGTGAGTCTTGTTTTGGTGGTGATAATGATCGGGAGGTGGTCTGAGCCTAAGGTTCTGACCACCCTCCAGGATGTTGTGGGGGCGAGTTCAGGGGAGCAAAAAGTGATATCAGGAGATGATGGGGTGTAGAGGGCTTGGTGGGGAGTATGGGTATGCTGATGAATGTTATTGAGGATATATAGGTTGTCTGTTTGGTGTTTGTAGGACCAGCCCTCTGTCTGTGTCGGGGTTGTCGACAAACCAGGCCGACGTCTTTGCATTGAAATCACCACCCAGGATGATGTGTGGGGTGTTTGTGATGTGTTGTATTTGTGGTCTGTAATCATTTGGTACTGTAGGGGATGTTTGGGGAGGGATGTATGTGTTTATGATGGTAATGTTGGAGCTGTTGCCAGTGCGTATTTTAATTGATTGTATTTCTGTTGTGTTATCGTTTGGGGGGAGGAGGGATTTGGTTTGTGCACTGGTGTCTACATACATACATACATAAAATTTTAAGACTGAGTGTTCCACACATCAGTGCAGTTTCAGTCTCTTGTCCTAATGGCGGCATTCCAGGCAACCCTGTTAAGGGCTGCTTCACTTGTCAAGTTCTTGGATTTGAGATCGGCGCGTATAGTCCGATCCCAGGTCTTCCTCGGTCCACCCCTTGGTGCAGATCCCTCCACAATCACAGACCTGCATTTTTTCACCCAATTTTGTTCATCCATTCTCTCCACATGTCCATAATATCCCAGTCTACTTGTACGCATCACCTCGCTAATACTCTTTATACCTAAACGTCTCCTCAGCTCAACATTTGGTTATTCTATCTGTAGCCTGGCCCCACACTCCATCTCACCATTCTCATCTATTTACGCTCCATTCTGTTGACATCCTCTACTTTAACGGCCCATGTTTCTGAGGCATACGTCATTGCACTTCTAACACATGAGGGCATTACACCTTTCCCTTCAGGGGGAGAGGCATTCTTTTCATGGTCAGGATTGGCATCAATTCTCTGAACTTCCCCCAGCCACACCTAATTCTAGCAACAGTTACAGCCTCGGCCCCACCACCGGCAGAGATGGTATCTCCTAGGTAACAAAACTTGTTCACCAGCTCCAAAGACTCATTTCCAAAATTCACAGCCACAGGATCATCACTTAACACAAGCTCGCCTTTGCACACTATGCACTCAAATTTCTCTATTTCTGACTTATCCTTCGGCAGGGGCCCCTTTATTCTACTACAGCGCTGACTCCCATGGTGTACCCAACATCGACAGATGCTACATTGAATTGAGTTAACGCCCACTCCCTTTCCACACACTGCACATGGGTATGCACCGCTCTTTTCCACATTGCCTCGTCTCAATCTACAATGCATAACCTTGGTTTTGTTAATATTGACTCTTAAACCCTTGCTCGCCATGCCCTCTCTCCACTCCCTGAATTTGGCCACAGCATCCTGCATACTGTCAGCTATTAGGACTAAATCGTCTGCATAAAACAGTTCCAACGGGAGTCCGCCTCTAAAAGCTCTAGACAGCGCCTCCAAGACCATAATAAAGAGGAGGGGGCTTAACACTGAACCCTGATGGACTCCAACACGGACTGCGAACTCATCACTCAGTACAACCCTTCACCCTCACCGAACTTCGCAAATCCTCATACATCTTCATTATCACACGCACCAGCCACTCTTCCACACCAAGTTTCCTCATAGCCCACTGCACAACATCTCTAGGTACCCTATCAAAGGCCTTCTCCAGGTCCACAAACACAAAGTAAAGATCCCTGCCTTTTAGTAAGTATCTTTCCTGTATCTGCCTGACTATGAAGATAGCATCGGTTGTACCACGTCCTGGCATAAAACCAAACTGCATATCATCAATAGAGATGCTTTGCCTGATCAAACCCTCAAGGACTCTCTCACAGACCTTCCTAATTTGTTCAAGCATTTTCAGGCCCCTATAATTTCCTCTATCTAGCGCTTCCCCTTTTCCTTTGTATATATTTACTATTACACTTTTGAGCCAATCCTCTGGGATTTTCTCATCTTTAACTAATGGTGTTTATCAACTCAGTGACTAAGTTTACACCAATCTCCCCTGAGGCTTTTATTATCTCAGCGACAATGTCGGAGCAACCTGGAGCTTTACCGTCCTTCATTTTATTGATTGCGTCGCTCACTACAGCTGGTGCTATCAAAGGAGGGGGCCCAGATATTGGTTTTTTCGATACTAAGCTGTTCCTTATCCCATTCAAACTCTACATTTAGCAATCGTTCATAGTGTACCTTCCATGCTTCTCTGATTTCATTTTCTGCATACACAATCTTCCCATTATCATCTCTAACACACTGTTCACCTATAATATCCCTACTGTCATTTTTAACTCGCCTAGCTAGGTTGAAGATCCCATTGGGATTGTCAGTGTTACACACTTGTTCGAGGACCAGGTCCTTATTGCGATTTTTAGCATTGTAAATAACTCTTTTGGCAGTTCGTTTAGCTGCCTGGTATTCCTCCCTGCTGCCTCCTTTTCTTCCATGCTTTGAAGCATCTCCTTTTCTCTTTCACAGCATGTTCTACCTCATCGTTCCACCACCAAGAGGTCTTATTCCTGGGGTGACCCTTTGTTTTCCCACAGACTTTGTCATGGCAGCGATAAGGCTATGCTTAAGAAAGTTCCATTGGCTATTTACATCGTTAGGCCTAGCTTCCTTATTTCTATTCATTTCCTCCAGTTCATTATGAAACCTATCCCTAACTTCCTTGTCCTTCAGCAGCCACACTTTCCTTTTGGGTATGTAAACCTTCTTGGGCATAGCATCTCTGTATAAGCTCATGTCGCACACAAGTAGCTTATGCTGGGGGATACATTCTTCGCTCGGGATGACCTTTACATCTCGAACTAGTTTCCAGTCTTTCCTGTTAACCAAGAAGTAATCTATCTGGCTACTGGAGACCCCAGAGTTATATGTGATCAGGTGGCTCTGTCTTTTCTTGAACTTTGTGTTACACACAACCATGTTGAGTGCAACGCAGGACTCCAATATATATTCGCCTTCTAGATTTCTCCTTCCGTAACCATTTCCTCCATGTACCCCCTCATATCCATCTGCAGATGCTCCCACGTGACCATTGAGGACGCCCCCCCACGATTGTTATTTCATTCTCCGAGAGGCCTGAAATGACACTGACGGTGTCATTCCAGAAGTCCTCTTTTATCTCTTTCTGTAAACCAGCCTGTGGGGCATATGCAGATATCACATTAAGAATTCTTTCACCAACTTTCAACTTCAAAACAATCAGCCTTTCACTAACTCTCGTAATCTGAAGCACACTTTCCGCCAGCTCTTCAGCCACCAGAACACCCACTCCTCCTTTCGCTTTATCAGTCTCCACACCCAACCAGTATATCCTATATCTTTTCCTCCTTCCGACAATCCACTGTACCCCATGCCTCTTCCAGAGTGTTTCCTGGGTACAGCAGACGTCCACTCGCCTCCTCTCACACATCTCAGCCACTTCATTCGCATGCAGATTCAAACTACCAACATTCACACTAGCAAGTCTGAGTTTGTGGGGGGCATTTGTCATTGTCCTGTGCGGTTTTGTTTCATCGGACTTACGTTTATTTTCTTTGATTTTAGTCATAGTTAGGTAGGTTTGGCTGGCAGATGGGCATCACCCCCCCTAGAACTCCGGCTCCAGTCTACCCCGGGACCATTCCAGCACCATCCCCCAAGTGATTACAAGGGGGTAGGATCCAGTGGCCTCGGTACGCCCCACCAGAACCAGCCGCAGGGACGCACCCCATGCGCGTACACGGCACTAACGACTGGCCTGGTATTTTTCGCCAAATGACAGGGCAGCCTCCTGGAGCGCTACCACCAGGTTCGGGCCCCTATACTATTGGGCAGAAAGTGCCTAAAGTGTCTATATATGTTATATCTTTGTGTACCAGGGTGATGAGGTCCACCGCCAATGCCGACGGCCCGGTCTTGTCGTATGGTGGTGAAATTGTGAAATGTAGGTGTTTTTTGTGTTGTACGGAGTTTTGTTTCTTGTAAGATGGCAATGTGTTGTTGTGTTGTTTGATGAAGTGTGTGAGTTTGTTTTTCTTTGTGTTGATGCCATCTATGTTTAGTTGATCGATGTTCATGTTGTGTGTTCGGTGTTTGTTTCGTTCTGCTGCACGAGTATGGGGTGGGGGTGGGGTAGGGGGTGATGGTGGGGGTGGGGGTGGGGTGCAGGAGATGAGGGTAGGAATGGATTAGGTGGGGTGTGGATGGGCTGGGTGGGTTGGGGAGGAGAGGTGGACGGGTTTTAGGAGTGGGAGTAGATGTTATGGGCAGGTTATGTGGGTTGGGGAGGAGAGGTGGACGGGTTTTAGGAGAGGGAGTGGATGGTATGGTAAGGTTATGGGAGTTGGGGAGGAGAGGTGGATGGGCTTTAGGGGAGGGATTTGACTGGGAAAGGGAGGGGCATGAGGAACATGTCCAGGTGTTTGTGTAGGGTTTCATGGAGGCAAGTGTTTTGCAGGTGAAATGGGTCCTGTTCCAGCATGAGTTGCAGAGAACTGAACCCTTAGTTTGGCGGCTCGAAGTAATGGGTTTTGAGCAAGTTGGACATGTGTATTTGTAGGTGGGTCCTGGGTTGCTCTCAATGTCTCCGGCTAGAAGGAGTCTTCGAGAAATGACAGCCGGAGAGTAATTTCTTGGTGTAGGAAAAACTGTGTAATGTGTATTGTGTGTGTGTAGTGTGAGAGGTGTGAGAATTGCCCGGCGCGACAGCAGCCGCTCCAAGGACGCGTGCCCCCAGGCAGGGGGCAGGGGATACTTGTGGTGGTTTGGCTCCCGGAAACTGCTCCCCACTGTCGGCAGCCTGCTGTTCTCCACTGTCAGTGATCTTGTCCCCGGACGGGAGGGTCGGCAGCCATCCATGGTCGGCAGTCGGGAGGTGGTCCCACGGCGTAGACGAAGCCACTCCAGGACCTAGCGACTTAGTTGAGTCATTAAGAGTAAACAATTTATTATAAAATTCGAGGAGGTTTGTTAGGCACGATTTTCTGGTCCTACTCCGTGCTGGCTGTTTCTTTTTAACACCTTACGAGCGGCCTAGGCGGTAATTTATATGTACCGCCCAGCGGGGTGTTTTTACCCTAAATAGGGTTGTTTACGTGATCATTTTCATGCCTAAATAAGACCCAGAGTGTAAAACAAGTATCTATCCCTGAAAGGGCATAAACAGAGCTTTCCAATGACACCCCAACCATCCTTGTATGACCACTGGTTTTCTTGCAACGATCGTGCAACACGAGTGCAAAAACCATGTAATTAGGTACTTTCCCTACATAATTCCCTGTGTAGCGAGTGTGAGGGGGGATGGAAGGGTGGTTTTCACTTCAGTTGGCCCACCGCGGTGGTGCGCGACGGTCATAGCCTTACTACGCTCCTCACACCGCTCAGCTCTCTCTCTCTGCAACATTACGTGCTGAAAATGGCACACAACATAAGTTGTGAACCGCCACTTAGTCCAAATTTCTTTCACACGACATAAGTTGCGCGGCGCCAATAAAGGGTTAATTCATTAGATTCAAGATACTCAACTATTTTATCTCGTAAAATGGTTTCAATAATTTTTCCTATTACTGACCTTAATCTTATAGGTCTGTACTTACTAGCTTTGGCTCGATCACCCTTTTTGTGAATGGGTGTAATTTTGGCTGTTTTCCAGTCATTAGGGACGCAACCCTGCTGTAGTGATGAGTTAAACATAATGGTAGAGATTCGCATATTTCTTCTTTTACTGGTTTTACTATCCTACTATGGAATTTGTCAGGCCCCGAAGTCTTGTTGATATTTAATTTATTTAATTTACTTAATACTTCAATTGCGCTGATAGTAAAGTTTCCTATTTCTTGCGTTGTTGCTGCCCTATGTTTTGTATTATTCTTTACTTCGTTTGTAAAAAACAGAAAAAAAAAACATTCAGTTAAGTGTATTTGCAATATCTATATCGGCTGTCACTATTTGATCATCTCTAGATAATGGGCCTATTCCGCTTTTTATTTCTCTGTTATTATTAACGTAGCTATAAAAATGCTTTTTGGTTGTCAGTGCTATTTCTGGCTATAAATACTTCATACTCAAGTTTAGCGGAACTATTCAGTTTCTTAACATTAATTCTAGCAAGGTTGTATAATTCCTTTACTTGGTCATTAGAACAGTCATTTGTTTTAAGCTTGAGCATTGTCTGTCTATTTATTATTGCATTACAGATTTCACTGTAGAACTATGTTTGTTTGTTTTTATTTCACTCGTTTGTTTAACTTTTGTTGGTACATATTGGTTCTGTGCTACCATAAACATGTTCTTAAACTGTTCCCACATTTCATAGATTTCGTTATATATACAGTACCTAACCGTGAGTGTTGTGTTATACAGTGCTTGCCTAAGTTTGTCATAATCAGCATTTTTTAAATTGGATACCAGGATTTCCTTTTTCTCAATAGTATAGCTGCAATTAACATCGAACCTAATGATTCTATGGTCGGAATTTGACAGATGTTCACCTACTTCTAAATTGGTAACTAAATGTTCATGAGTAGTTATGACAAGGTCATGAAAATTATGTTCACGTGTTGCTTCCTTTACACACTGATTATAGGAAATTATCTTCTATGAAATCTATCATTTTGATTGAATTAGCGTTATTTCCTGTGACAAGATTCCATTCTATATTAGGGACATTATAATCGCCTAGAAGAATACATTTATCCGAAAAATTTGTATTCAGCATATCGTAAAATATTACATTGTCACTATCTTTGTAGCTAGGGGGTCTTCTAGATTACTATGGGGGAGGGGGATTTCTTCTGGCATCAACTTAGATGATGTATACATAGCCACACCTCGTTTCTTTCCATTTGTTCGGTCTTTATGAATACATTTGTAACCATTGATATTGTATTCGGATATTAGATCTGTATTATTTAAATCAAGATGTGTTTTGGTGATGCTTATAATATCAGTTTGTTCAGTTAATAGGAAACACCGTAATTCATTGATCTTATTTCTAATAGAGCAGGCATTGAAAGATATAATCTTAATGGAATTTTTACTGGAATATTTAACTCTTTTGTGTTTAAAAGTCTGACCGGAGGTCTTAGCTGATGGTTGGGCAACCTTCGAGATAATTGGAGGGTAATTATTCGTGGGTTCGCCTGTGACGGTTTGCGGGGGGGGGGGGGGGGGGGGGGGCAAAATAAGTGTGTGGGGGATGTGGGGGGGGGGGGGGGGGAGGTTTATCACCGCTAAGAATGGAATTATTGTTGTAATGGGTGGAATTTACCGAGGTTTAAATTTTGCGGGTCACAAAAGTAATACGGCGAGGGGAGAGAGACGCTGATAGACTATGTCAATACTCAGGTGCGTGAATTCTGAACTCAATAGTTTCATGGGCATCATAAACTGCCTTGTTTAATATTTCACTTATATACTCTACTCCTTTGTCTGAAAGATGAACACCATCCCTTTTGTACAGGTCTGGATTTCCCTCGAAATTCTTTCAGTTGCGTACAAAATGCACCTTTTCGCTTGCACACATAGTTTGGATTGCATCATTTATTTCAGTGGCTCGGTTTAGACATCAGTGTACATGTCTCTTTGTCGCTGATTTTCTTAAAGAGAGAGAGAGAGAGAGAGATGAAATGTATTAATATATTTCACCTCTAAAATCATTGATACTTCAGAAATATCTACCTTGTGAAAGACAGTGTTAGATTTGGTGACTAATAGATTTGACATCAGAAATGAGTCTCGTTCACCGTAGACAAGGCTTTATCTCGACTATATCCTGTTCCAAATAGGGCTAGAGTAAATGGGCTGTAAATGTCCACACCTATTCCATAGCTGACCCTTCCCGGATAGTAGAAACATTAGCTCGATTACTCTAGTCGTTTTTTAGTTATAGAGGTTCATGTTTAAGAAGAGTTTTGACGTACTTATTAGGAACAGTATATAGCTATAAATTAAGGTAAGGTATAACTACTTTACCAGTCCTCATGTAGTGCAAGCTTCTAAGTTGGTTCTTTATTTAGTCAAATTATGAACATATTTGAATTGTGTTTCCATTATTTTGTGATATTGTCTCATATATCATAATATATGATATATTATGATGCTATATTATGCTATTGTTACGTAATGTGTTCTT